>JAVQJS010160354.1:0-7500 GCA_036024795.1 Galaxias rostratus
GTTTGTATTACAGACAGGCAGGCAGATGGCAGTCCTGAGCTAGGCCCTCACCCAGCTGACAGGCACCCAGTGTGGTTCGTTCTCCACCCTCTCCAGGATGGCCTGTAGTTCCGTGCAGGCACTGGCAAGCTCCTCCTTCACCAGGACCTGGTCCACCTGGTGGCCATGGCGCTCGCCCATCTGCTCGGCCGACTGCCTCATCTCCTGAAGGGCGTCATCCTGCTCAAAAGAAAGAGTTTGGTGGGAGGCTAGTATATCCAAGTTCTTGTTTCAAGTAATTATGGTTTTGTGTGCAACATTGACATGTGTTTAGGGCCTTTGAGAACAAAATGGACTTTTGGCTGCCCTTGTACTCCTTTGTGCTAAATAAAATTCAGCCTCAGCTCCTCAGCCAGACAGCCTGGGTAAGTCTACGGGTGAACAGGGGGCATGCTTTGTGGTGTGTTCTCACCGTGATGCCGGTACTGAGGGATGAAGAAGAGCCGTGACAACGACAGTGGCTCTCGTGAATGTGAGGCCTCACAAAGACGACGTAAGGCTTAAACTCGGCTGTCCGTAGAGTCTTCAGTGCCTGAAGGAATAGGACATTCCCCGTCATTGTGCATATGTGCATGCTATACATATATATGTACATATAGCCCTGTATCAGAGGCTCAATGACAATGTTGTAAAGAGATCGTGGTCGGCATTACTAACCTCTGGCTGCACGTCCACCAGACACATCTTATTTCGATCCAACACACAACGGATAGACTCCAGACTGGTGCCGTACAGGTTGTCCTTGTACTCCCCATATTCTATGAATCTGCAGAGAGCAATTCCCACAGCCTGGTGTCACACATTAATTTCATTCATCTGTTCCCCTTTCAGAAATATATGATCGCATATGACAAAAAATGCACTCTTTTTTTGAAGCGCTAAACAGTACATCACCATCTTCACCACTGTGACAGGGCTCACTTGTTACTCTGAATGTCTCCCTCAAAGGCCTGCTTGGAGATGAAGTGGTACTCCAGTCCCTCTCGCTCGTGACTCTTCCTGGGGCGTGTGGTGTCTGCAGCCAAGGACATTCAATCAGTCAGGCAGGGGAAGGGGTGGGTGGGGGTGAAAGGATGGGTGAATGTAGTGCACGTCCACAGAGTGCTTGGAGTGATTGAGTGGCTCACGTGTGTGTGTGTGTGTGTGTGTGTGTGTGTGTGTGTGTGTGTGTGTGTGTGTGTGTGTGTGTGCCGGAGCGCGTCCTCAAAGTGACGGATGTTGTGGCGGTGCGGGTGGAGAGGCGTTGAGGAAGGCACTCACGAGGCACGGCCACTCCATAGCGTCGTGGATTCTCCGCCATCACCTTCTGTTTGAGCTCATTAATTCTGGCCCCCAGGGACCCTATGGTGGCCAGACCAGATGATTAGAGCCTCGCCCGGCTGTAGCCTTAAGCTTCTCATATGGTCTCATAGGGTTGGTACAATGCATGCACAACTAAACTCTCTGTTGTGCAAAGTCTAGAGTGCATCATGAGGTTAAAAACAGACACAATACTATTCTATTAGTTACTATCCACCAGAAAAGATACATAACCATTATATGTTATGACATATAGATTGATCTGCCACAACATTAAAACCAGCTGCCTAATTTGGTTGAGGTCCCTCTCGTGCCACCAAAACAGCTCTGACCTGTCGAGGCATGGACACCGTCTACCATCGCTGCATAGTCCAGGAGTCAGCACTCTGCCTGGTCTACGGCAACGCAGTCCCACACGTGGCAAGTTGTGATCCACTGTGTGTTCTTCTTACACATACCTACCAGCATTGACTTTTTCAACAAAGTGAGCAGCAATAGCTCTTCTATGGGATCAGCCCCGACAAGCTCCCCACACACATCAATGAGCCCTGGGTGCCCACAATCCCATCGCCAGTTCACTGGTTATCCTTGGACCAATTTTACTCCCATTGTACCGAGATGATCGCTATTATTCACTTCACGGGTCAGTGGTTTTAATGGTGTGGGTGATCAGTGTATGAATGTACATACAGCTGTGCATTTTTGCTGATCTGTCATAAAACAGGTTGCCTCCTTTCTTCTAAGGGCAGACATAGAGAAAGCAATGAATACCTATGAGAACCACGAGGCGGGGCCTCTCACTGGGGCGTGGCTGATAGCGTGTCACTTCCTCGTAGATCAGGAAGTCCGTTTGGGTGCTGTCTGGGGGGGGAGGTTCACTCGGTGATACTTGGCGGTCCTTCTTGAGGCGGAAACTTCTGCGTAGGCCCGCTGCAGTCGAACAGAAAGAGAGAGGTGAGACATATGATGCACATAAACATGCACGTGCACACACATATATACACACACACTCATTCACAGGTGCATCGTACTTTATTTAAAACTAAATTAACATAGGTCAATATCAAATACCTTTTTTTTTACCTATTTTCACAAGACTCTAAAGGCACAAAATCGGACCATCCTCACTCCAGACAAGAAGCCATACACACAGTCTACAACAATAATAGAAGTCTGTAATGGTACCTGTGTAAAATTCCCATGAAAAAGCATGGCCACAGGAGGCAGAGGCCGCCTTGCGCCTGGGAGAAACTACAACTAGTATTAGACCATCCAGCTTTATCCCAGTAACTCAACTGTACAAAAGCAGACAAAACGCTGAAGCCATACACCAATTCGCTGTCTGTTACTAGGCAGACCTGCTTCATAAACACCACAGCGGTAAATTAAGCACTGCAGACATTAAATAGAGGCAGTGCTGCCTGATGTGAAGCATGTGAAGCATAAAAGTCAAACTGGAGGAACCACACAGAACATACAGAACAAAGAGCTTGATGATTTTAGCATAGCACACTAAATCAAAGCAGATCAAAGCCCGCAGAATGAAGGCAGAGTTCACAGAACTGCCTCACTACACAGTAGCCTGCATTTATGTCTAGGAAGTTCAAGATGCATTTAAACTTGTGGACAATAATTGCACCAAATAAAGGCATTAAATTCCAGGCCTATTTAAACATGCACAATTAAGCGTTTAGATATTTTCATGGCAATGAGAACGCAGTTTACTGTATGAAGGCATCACATCAAGACAGTAATCAAGATAATTAGAGTCTCTTTGATATAAGTATAAGTATACTTTGATCTCAATGAATATCTACAGTCAATAACACTCTAGATACATTACTGATTTGTAATTTTCCTTGAATCACACCATACAAAGTTTCTGTTAAAGTGTCTGCTGCTTTGCCCTAACAAAAATAATATCACTGTCAAATTGCCAGCTTACCACTAAAAGCCAATTCCATTTACTGAAACATTTGTCACAACATTTGGAAGTCCACACATAACTTTTGAAGCAGTTTGTTTCTGTTTTAACAATTTGACAATTTAAACTTTTGCTGGAAGATTTGGGAGCTATAGTGAGTTATTTTTTTGATTGAAATTTAGAAGTGTACTCTATTGTAAATATTGTACTGCAATTTTTTATAAATGTTTTGCTTATTTGAATAATTGGTGTCGTAATATATAAATTCTGCTATTATACAGGCCAATCTTGGAAAAGAGACCTGTTAGTCGGTTAACCCTGAATATTTTTTTTTATTATATTATTGTTATTATTGTTATCATTATTATTGTTATTATTATTATTATTAATAATAATAATAATAATAATAACAATAATAATATTAATAACCCAATGTGTCAGGTACGGTAAACAGAAAACAACAGAAAGAAGCACAAGTCAATGAAAATTCAGCAATCATTCCCTTTTGCTTGGTGAAAACAATGGTTTCTCATGCCACAGGAAAAGCATCAGTGAAGGGAGAGGTTAGCTAGCATACGGGTAGGTGAATTCTAAAACATGGTTTATCATCATCTGGCCTTCTCACCTATGTCCTGTCCACCCAGGGAACCCTCACTGTCACAGTCCTCTGTAAGGAGACAAGCAGGGAGAGGAACACTAGGTGAGAGGGGAGACAGGGAAAGTGCAGGAGAGGACATGGGACTCTGTCACGCTAGGATTGGGGTGCAGGCAGGTTATGGGGAAATTCATAGACACACGTGTTATGTTTTGTATAGATGTGGCAGGATTTGATTGTGCTTGTTAGAGGTTATGTGTCATGGATTCCTTTCAACTGTGAGTTGTTAAAAGGTTTATGCAGAATTTCTCCCTCTAAATAATCTGTCATGTTTTCTCATCGAATACTATAGCATGATACATGACTGACATCTCTGACAAAGAGTCTCACATAAACATTCCCCCTCATTCACTTACCTCTCTCTGTTCGGTCATCTGAGGTTAGCGTGGTAGAGAATGACAGAATGACAGAGTTTTTAAATAGTCTAAGTGTTGCTGTGTTCTAGTAATGTGACTAATACAAAGTCTATCAATCTCAACTTCAATGTCATTCAGTAATATTGGAAACTCATTTCAAGATCAAATCAGTCAAGCAACCGCAATATATCCGTGGACAGCTGGTTTGACAAAAAACCCTTTGACCTGACATTGAATGTTGTTTTTATTGTACATACCCCCTAAACAGGATGACTAAACTCCACCATGGATTAGAGGTTAATTTCACACATTCCTTTAATCAGTCAGTCTCTCTGTGGCAGTTCAACACCAATAGCAAAGGCAAAGTTTCAAAACAGAGAAGCATAAGTTAAAACGCAAACAGCTTGGCCAAAGTCTCTTACATGTGGGTGTTTTTGGAGACACTGGTGCAGGATAGGTGCCCATTTTAATTCTGTATTTAAGGCGCCTGGAACAGGAGGGAAGTGAATGGATATTAGCAGCACATGGAGTGACTTTTGTCTGTAGGGTCAAATATCTCACTATGACCAAGCATTGGTTTAACAGCAAAATCAAGAAGCTATCCATTCACATGTGCTGCCCGATACTATTGATGGATCCGGTCTTGTCATTAAGTTTCACTGATATGCATATTTAAGTTAACAGACTAGAGGAAAGAAATCGAATGACTGTGAGCTAGACAGTTATGATTGTGAATTCTAAAGGTTTAGCTACCTTTCCTGGAACTGAGTGGAGGGGATGAGGGCCGCCCTCAGGTTGCTGTCGCCCACTCTCTTGGCCTGCCACCAGGTGGCGTCGTCCTGGCTCACCACCTGCAAGATGTCCCCTCGTTTGAACGGGAGTCCCGCCTCCTGGCAAGGGGTAGCCTTGTCTTCAAATGGGGTGTAGTCAAACAAAGCTCTCAGGTAGACCTGGGGAAGGACAGGTGTAGGGTTCAATCGTAAGACACTTCACGTACTAGGCCGTGGATGTCTGCAGCGAGAGGGGGCTCCACCTTGTTGCTCTCCTTCAGCCGGTCTTGTTCTGCGATGGCAGGGATGATTTTGAGAGTGATGGAGCCCTGTGACTGGGACTGACACCAAAATGCATAACTACTGTTAGGCGTTTCACACAGAATTCATTATCAGTGACATGCATGAATTGTAGAATAATTAAGTAGGGTGATGTAATGGAAGGAGATTTACCAGAATCTGACTGATTTCATCTGGTCTTTTGTGGATGATTAGATTTCCGTTTACTTCTCGTAATTCATCCCCCACATGCACCAGACCTAAGCGTGCGCGCACACACACACACACACACACACACACGCACACCCGCGCACACACACACAAACTAAAACACACGTGTTTGCACATACAGTGAAAAAACATATTGTACCGCTTAACAGTAAAATGGGGGGGGGGGGGTTGTCAAATGCCAAAAGACGGTATTACATGGCAACAATTGCAGCATGCACGCAACATGCATGTGATCTTTAATCTCAAAGACGCAATCTCATGGCACATGCCTAATCTCAAGGATTTCATGTGTGTAAACTGCGATGAGCGCTGGTCGTTCAGTGAAGTCAACAATCTCTACTTTTCCAAATGAAAACTCTTTTCCCACCAACTGTCTATTTTTCAGAGTGTCTGCCTCTGACATGCCCTTGTTGACATGCCCTTGTTGACATTAAAATGGCGGCAAATAGTGGTCTGATATTTGAGCTGGAATTTGGGTTACATTTGAGTGTGTGTGTGTGTGTGTGTGTGTGTGTGTGTGTGTGTGTGTGTGTGTGTGTGTGTGTGTGTGTGTGTGTGTGATTGCGCCTTTGCCGTCCTCTCACCACTACGATCGGCAGCCCCTCCCCTCATGATACGGGCTACCATGACAGCTCCGGTCACCTCGTCTCTGCGGATTGTAGCGCCCTGGAAGACAAGACCAATCCCTTTACACCAACTGTCACCACACTGCAATCTCAGACAGCAAAGTGGCCATGTTTCAATTCATACCCCAAAGTGACTACAGTTCACATTAAAGTGTTTGATCAGGTTCGACAGCAACACTAGCGCCCAAGCAGCACAGTGATATTTTATGAACACAGTGTTAAAACAACACTTGTGAGTTTATGTATTTTACTGTATGTGCGTGCTGTGGACTCTTTAACAGTGGTCATGTTGCAGGGTTGGCCTTCAACCATACATTTTGATTAAAAATGATCCAATCCAAGAGGACAAGGTAGTGAAACCCAGCCTTACCAGTGGTTCCTTGTTCTTGACCAGGCGAACTATCTTAACTGACTCCTCTTCCAGCTCGTCATCTAGCTCATCTGGCAGTGGTGGCAGAACCGGATCAAAGTTCTTCTGGGCCACTGTGTCGTGAGCTGACAGTATAGCCTACCAGGGAGACAGACAGCCCAACAGCCAGACCAAGAGACAGACACACAGATAGAAAGACGGATACATTAGTATAACCTACCAGACAGACAGACATATAGACAGACGGAAAGATAGACAGGCAGGTCCACAGGTGTGTAGCCTACCAGAGAGATCGACAGACAGACAGGCATACACATCAGAGAGACTGACAGAAGACCGATACATTAGACAGAGAGATAGATGCATCAAAAAGACAGACAGGACTGGAATAATTTTAATATACACCGAATAGGATGTCATTATATCCATTATGCCATATTCTAAGATAAGCACTTCAGAAGACAAAATGCCAGAACGGACTTGAGTTGAGAGCAGATATTTTATTGGGGTTTCCTAATGGGAACCCTCCACCCCAGCTGTTTCTTTAATTTAAGCCCAAAACACCTCCACAACTTAACAGGGTACAATAAGGTGTAAATGTGTAAGTAGTTGTATGTCCCCATGTGTTAGCCGTGTGATCGACCGGCGACTTGTTTGCTTGTTTTTTTACCCCAATATTATTGTTTTAAAGTTTTAAACTTTGCACAACGTCTTTGAGTATTTTGAAAAGCGCTTTATAAATAAAATGTATTATTATCATTATTAATGAGGCCTTAGAGCTGCCCCCCTTTATATCCACTCTCTTCATAGCCAGATATTAATGTTTTAACTTTTTTTATTATCTTTAACTGAAAGAAACCCTTATATTTGTCCCTAATTCCTATTCTTGCAGGCTTTCAATGCTAACTCTGCAGGGATGCTCACCACCTGAAAAAAAAGATAATCTTTCTA
>JAVQJS010160354.1:12500-15000 GCA_036024795.1 Galaxias rostratus
TGGCTTGATTTTGTGGTGCTGCATAAATGTAGCTGTCTATTTTTTATTTTATTTAGTTAACTACCTGGGTGATGAGCCTTTACAAGGTCCCACGCTTTGATTACAAAGAAAAGCAGTACAGATACATAGCGCACAGCTCCGTGCAGAGGAATGATATTGTGAAGTCCTTACATGTTTAATGGGCTTCTCTTGAGTTTGGTGTGAACACAGATCATGCTTTCACAAACACACACATAGAGGGAACCGTACAACCGTAAAACCGTAAAATCGTACTCTTCTAAAGGCTACCCAGAGTGATTATTTTCCTGTTGACAGATATTCTCTAGTATTGTACGACGGCCTTGGTGTTTTGAGAGGCGCCAATAAAATTCTATGTATTTCTGTAATTATATTATTACTGAATACACTGCTTACACACGTTTACACACACCCATACAAACACACACACACACACACACACACACACACACACACACACACACACACAGTCACACACACTCACACACACACACACTCACACACACACACACACACACACACACACACACACACACACACACACGCACACACACACAATCCCATTAACACACATATGAGCACACTCATACCTATGACAATGCTCTAAATGCACACAACTAAATTAAACACTGTCTGAATCTCACATTTCTCACATTGTATAGCGTCAAAGCTCACTTTTCTGCCACAGTGACATCTGAACTGATGGCAAACATAAATAGACATAATTTCACACGCGCACCCACACTGAGACGTATCTGGGCCATGTCTGACATGTGGTTGTGCGCTCTTCACTTTACTGCTGCGCCACAGAAACCCAGAGCCACACACACACACACACACACACACACACACACACACACACACACACACACACACACACACACACAGAGAGCATCGTTTGAGGAGCAGGCTCTTTTCCTCCTAGTGGTTTGGACCGAGTGAAATTCTCTCACAGCCCACACTTTGATGAGAGTGATTGTAATGTTAGCATTTGAATGAGCAAGCTCCCTCCTTCCCTCCCCTCAGCTTTAAGACCCATTTAGAATCCCATCGGAAAGCTATTGGGGCCGTAGGCCGCGCTGGGAGACATTCCACACGGAGAGCTGGGAGGATGAGCGCACACTGGGCGGACTCCTCCACTGCTCCTAAATGGAGGATCGATCGTACTGTGTGTAAAACCATCCCTCTCCTCTGTGGCTTTTCAGTTAATCTATCTGGGATTGAGAACACTCCTCTCGAAGCTTTGGCTTTCCTTCTACACCTCAGGAGACCTGCTGGGGCAACACCATTCCTGCTCCTCAGCGGGCAGTAAGGCTGGATGGTGGTGAGCGGGGTTTGAACTCTGTCCGTGCGTCGTCCCTCGTGGGAGATGGAGCGTGTCACGCCGCGGAGCTGCTGTCATCCCTGCCTTTTCCCGCGTCGCCTCGGGCCTTTCCTCCTCCTTCCTCGTCCCCATCCCTCTTTTACACTCCGGCAGGTTGTTTCGTTCTTTGTTGTTCCGCCTCTGCTACCCTTTGCCCTCCGAAGTGCCCCGCTAAGTTCCCTCCTCATTGCCCTCCTCAATGCCCCTCTCATCTCCCTCCACAACGCCCTCCTCATTGCCCCCCTCACCTTCCTCCTCAGTGCCCTCCCCATTGCCCTCCTCAGTGCCCTCCCCATCTCCCTCCTCAGTGCTCTCCCCAGTGCCTTCCTCAGTGCCCTCCCCATTGCCCTCCTCAGTGCTCTCCTCAGTGGCCTGGGGAGGGGAGCCGCCTGTTCCACTCACCAGCTCCGGATTAAAGGTCACCCGGCCGAGCCTGTCAGAGCAAGAGGTGACATCATCAGCGAGGGACAGACATGAGTTGGTCACGGGGACACTGCAAGGTCCTATGGAGGAAGAAGAAGAGGAAGTAGAAGACAAAAATAAAGAGAGGGAAGAGTACAGAGCAAATGATGATGGGTAGGGGGGCATTGGATGAGTTTGAGGAATGAGGAAACTAAAGAATGAGGGAAATGGATGGGGAGAGCAGCGCGCAGGAAGACCAGCGAGGAGCAGACTGAAAGTTAACCTGTTATCAGCTGTGGTGACTTGACAAGCTATGTGGAGCGTTATCTCCACCCTGAGGAGTGTGTGTGTGTGTGTGTGTGTGTGTGTGTGTGTTTGTGTGTGCGCGTGCGTGCGTGTGCGCGTTCCAGGTACTTCCCTGTAACTGTTCCCACAACTGTCACGTTGGTGTGATGGCAGCCGAGGCCAGGGGAGTTTTCATGGCGGCACCATCCACCTGTGTTTCACTGAATGTGATACCTCTGAACATTCCAGAAATACCTGTTAACAGCCTTTCCTATCTTAACGGGGAATCTCCACTGAGCGTTCCCTTCTTTTGTGGTTGTGTTCCGCGTGTGTGTCCGTGTACGTAGATACGTAGATCGTGGAGTGTGTGTGTGTGTCAAAGGGCAGGTAGGTGCCAGAGAGGCACGGTGCTGGTAAAAATGGTCTGAATTA
>JAVQJS010160359.1:0-17427 GCA_036024795.1 Galaxias rostratus
ATGTTTCCTGGGAATAGGTCTTGTTGTGCGGTCATTGTTGTGTGTAGGGTGTTATTGAGCAGAATTAAAGCACAAAGTATATTCGTTCTACCAAAGAACCTGAGTCTGCCTAATTCTTCGGTGTCTGACTGCAAGTGGATCTCTTAGTTTGTTTCCTGAGGAAGTCGTGACAATATGTGAGAGTAGGAATGAAGATGGACCGGATGATTGTGAGCTCCGCCATCTGGCTCTGCTCTCTGTTTGTCACAACCGTGCGATAAAGCGACAGCAAAACCCCTCCTGCTGCTCCGATTCTCTGGCCCATCTCTCTATCCATTTTTCCCTCACTCAAGAACAAGACCCCAAGATATTTTAACTCCTTCACTTGGAGTAAAGACAAATTTCCTACTTGGAGTAGACGTTTCATGCCGAGAACTATGGCCTCAGATTTAATGGTGCTAATACTCATCCCAGCTTCCTCACACTTCACTGTGAACCAATCCAACAAGTGCTGCAGGTCGCAGACGGTGATGCTATCAGAACCACATTATCTGCAAAAAGCAGTAATGCATTGCTCAGCTGACCAACGTGCAACCCCCCTTCCCCATGGCCAGGCATTGAGATCCTATCCATTTCTATCACAAACAGGTTAGGTGTCAAAGCGCAACCTTGGAGGAGACCAACCCTAACTGGAAATGAGTCCAATTTACTCCCGAGGACCCGGACACAGCTCTTGCTTTGGGCGTACAGAGATCAGATTTCCCTGAGTAGTGACCTGACTTCCATGCAATGTTGATAGGATGAGTCATCCATAACAGTCCCTCGACACCAAGAGTCGTGAGCATTTCTGGGCGACTCTCATCAACTCTTGGGACCTTGCCACTGTGAAGTGGTTTTACTACCTCAGTGACCTTTGCCATGGAGATTGACGTTAATCCCCCTTCATCCTCCAACTCTGTCTCTACAATAGAGGGTGGGTTTGTTGGGATCAATAGAGGGAGGGTTTGTTGAGATCAGGAGTTCCTCAAAGTGTTCCTTCCACCACCCAATCACCTTGGGAGTTAAGGTCAACAAAGTCCCATCCTTATTGTATACAGCTCGAATAGTTCCCTGCATTCCCCTCGTGAGGTGTCAAACCGTCTTCCAGAACCACTTTGGCGTCAACCCGAAAGTCCTTGTCCATGGCTTCTCTGAACTCCTCCCAAACCCGTTACTTTTCCTCTGCCACGGCTGAGGATGCCGTCCTTCGGGCCTGTCTGTACCTTGCAACTGCCGGGAAAACATTTCCAGGAGGGCCTCCTTCCTCACTCAAACGGTTCCCCAGACCACTGGTGTCCACCTGGATGTTCCAGGGCTTCTACCCCTTGAGGCACCAAAGACCTTGAGACCATCGCTCTGACACAGCTTTAGCATTGGAGGTTTTGAACATTGCCCACTCCAGTTCAATGTCCGTAGCCTCCACAGAGATGTCAGAAAAGCCCTGCTGGAAGTGTGAGTTTGAAGACCTCCCGAACCGGAGACTCCTCCAGACATTCTCAGGTCACCCGCACTACATGTTTGGGCTTACAGGGTCAGTCCAGAGGCTTCCCTTGCCACCTGAACCAGATGCTGATCAGTTGACAGCTCTGCTGCAATGTCTTGATGTTCGAACATCGTGTTTGTTATGGCCAATCCATGACTAGCACAGAAGTCCAATAACATGCCACCGCCTGGGTTTGAATCAGGGACCCCGTTCCTCCGAATCATCCCCCTCCATCATTGCCCACTTGTGCTTTGAAGTCCCCCAGCAAGACTACGGAATCCCCCGCAGGAGCCACATGTGTACTTGTAAGAATCCACATCCCTGCCTTGCACATCACACCCTAGGCAACTCCAGAGAAGAAAAGAGTGCAACTCCTATCCAGGAGTGAGGTTCCAAGCTGAGGCTGTGCATAGAGGCAAGCCTCACTAGATCCAACTGGTTGCGCTCCACCTCTTGCACAAGCTCCAGCTCCTTCCCTCCCAGAGAGGTGACGTACCACCTCCCCAAAACCAGCCTCTGACACCCGGTTCCGATCTGATGAAAATCTCTCCCTTCACTGCCTTTCTGGCATTAATAATGTTGTATGTAGTAAAAGGTCTTGTTAGTGTTTAAACTATAGTTAGAGTAGGTTAAAATATATTCAGTATTATCAGGCTGGTAATGGTCAACGTACTCTTATCTCCAACCTGTGGAGCTGTTTCTTGCCTCCCTTCAGAGCAACCTGCTCTGCATCGTCCAGGCGAAGCTGCAGATCTTTAACAGTGGCCTCCACGTTCTTCTTCATCTTCTCAAGTTGGGAGGTGGTATCCTGCTCTTTCCTAAGCTCCTCTGCCATTAGAGCTGCCTGGAACACAATGTACAAAGGAATACAGTGTGGGGGGAGCAGGAACAAAATGTATTTAAAAATACTGTCATTAAGAAAGCTGATCAATGACAGTGTTTTTTTTAAACTGAAATATGACCCTGTACCTCATAGTTTTTAGAATAGTTGCTATTTTGGAAGTTAAAAATTAATGTCTGTCTCTCTTCTAATGGTATCTAAGGTTTTGACTAGTCACTGGCTTGAGAGATGAAACGTGTACAATTTTAATGTTATAGTTTTTTTTTTTTTAAGAATGTGTGTTGGTGAATAGGCAAACTGTATACATTTGTGTTCATTGCTTTAGCAACACACACATACATATACATATACATACACACACACACACACACAAACACACACAACATTTGTGGTCACATTAATTACGTAAATGGTGAACAGGAACTGAATACATCATATTGTTTACCTATTGTAGACAATTAAGATCCTTCACGCCTACATAGTACAAGTATATACATTATGACAGCAGGCATTTAGAGTGTTCGTTTTTGCGGCTTGTTATATTTGAGGTATTTGCAAAAGCGTTGATGCAAATAAGATTATTTTTTTTAATTGTCGTGCCTGGTTAAGGCTATAACAATATTATTAGCTGTCAAAACTTACAAATTGTAGGAAAAAAAAATAACCCAGTAAAAAAGGTACTAATATTCCTCTTTAGGGTACCACCACAGTGATAACCATTAGTTGATTTTTAGAGTGTTTTGAGACAGAGTTGGTAATACTGTAAACATGTTTCTGTTTTTCCCATTTGAAATACCATACATTGGGTGGCATGACTGCTGCAATGACTGCAAGTGTGTGTGTATGTCAAGGGTTAAAACTCACATCAGTAATGGCCTTCTTGGCTTTTTCTTCAGCACCACGTCTCTCTTGCATTGTCTCCTCTACTTCTCCAGACAGCTGAGATAACTCTCCATCCAGCTTCCTCTTATGATTGACCAGCCCAGTAATCTAAAGTCCATCAATTTGTTTAAGTCGTTCTAGCCAAATTCAAGCCACAAATATATCCATCAATCAATGAATCAACATATCAATGGAATAGAACAGAATATAGGTAGACTGCCTTTACATCAACTACAGATTTATTGGTGACTCTAAATTGTCCATAGGTGTGAATGTATGTGGTCGGTTGGCCCTATATGTCAGCCCTGTGATTGACTTGAAAAGATAAGTGGTATGCAAACATGGATGGATTGCTAGTGTACCCTAGTTAATGAAAGTAAAACAAATTCATTCTACTACGCAAAATCTTTTGCTGGTTTGAAGTGACCTATGACCAAGCTTTTTTTAAATTTAAGTTAATTCTATATTTCTGAATTCCTTCAATATAATTTTTAATAGAGAAAAAGTAAAACAATTAGCTGTGATAAAGTGACTGTTTGAACTTGCTGCCCATCATACCTGTGTGTTCTGCAGGTTTAATCTCTCTGTGGCTTCCAACAGTTCCTGCTCGCTAAACTTGCGTTCGCGCTCAGTTTGTTCCAGCTGGCAGCGTAGCTCCTCTGCCTCTCTGGCCAGCAGAGAGCATCTCCTCTCTGTCTGTAAGAGCTCGTCTTTTAGCTGGTGGTTTTCCTCCAGCCTCTGGTCCAGTAACAGTTGTTGCTCTTTGAGCTGAACCTGGAGGGCCTGCAGCAGCCGTTGGCTCTCTGCTGCATGTCCTGTGGCCTGAACTAGCTGCACCTCCATTTCGTTCAAGTCTCCCTCCATTTTCTTTCTGAGACGCACTGCTTCACTGCGATTGCGCATCTCTACATCTAGACTAGTCTGCATGGACTCCATTGAACGCTGGTGGCTCCGTCTGTGAAACACAAACTAATAACCTTAGACAACGTACAGTAAAAAAGCATTAGGTGAGGGTTTACTCAGTTTGGTTTATTCTAATTATGTGTTGATTAGGAATTGTACGGTATGCTTAGTTTGGGTGTTCTAAATGCTACCTTAGGTTGTCAATCTCCTCCTCCTTTTCTGAAATCTTCCTGTCAATCTCCATCTTCATCTGCTGCAACTCCAGCTGCACACGCAAGGTCTTGCCCTCCTCATGCTCCAGGGTACCCTAGTTAATGACAGAAAAACTTCAATTGCACAGCGCCTTTTTAAATGCTACATTTAGCAACTAAGCGCAAAAATGTACCTATGCCCTGTATACCTAATTATCTTGAGTCTAGCCACCCTAAAAAAATCTTTTTATCTTGCTTAGCTGGGTTTCCTTTAGGACAGTTCTGGCAACCCTAACCATTGCTTCTGCAAGGTTAGCTCTGGTTTCACTAACCCGTCTTTACTTTGAATAGCCATGTTACCAACCTCTGCTTCCTCTAGGGCAGCCCTTATTTCACTCTTTTCCAGGTCCAGGTCCTTCTTTAGCCTCTCCAGTTCATGGATTGTTTTTCCTCCCTGACCGATCTGTTCTATGAGGTCTGCGACCTCTTCTGCAAAACATAGGCCACATTGTTGGTATAGACTAACATGTGTTTTCTCATTTATGAATGTGTACATGTTTACCTTGCAGGTTCTTGTTCTCTTTCTTGAGTGTGTCCAGCTGGTTGAGGGCCTCTTCGTAACAGTTCTTCAGCTTAAAAAGCTCTGTGCTCAGGCAACGAGATTCACGCTGGGATCCTTCTAGCTCCATCTGGATCTCCAGGAACTTCTCCTTCCATTCACTGAGAATCTAAACAAAAAAGCAATTTGTAAGACAATGGTTTCAAATGCTTTATCTCTAAGTGTTACTTAAAAGCATTGTTCCTATGCAAATGGGCTGACCTTATCATAACTGCGTTGTTTCTTGTCCAGGGCAAGTGTTGCTGCATTGGAACGCTCCAGCTCCATCATCAGATCCTCTATCTCGGTGGTCAAACGCAGTTTGGTTTTTTCCAGGGAGGAACACTTGGCCTGGGAAGCCTCGGCAGTCTCCTCCACTGTCTGCAGGCGGACCACAAGCTTCTTTCTTCATAGATCATAAGACGTCTCATTCATTAAAACACACAGCAATATTCAAAACATTTTCATTTATAGTACACATTTACCTTCAAAGAGTAAAACAGAAGGTGTTAAACCAATTAGCAGAGAAAGTATACATACATGCATAATGTAACAGGGTCTATTGCAGAAATATGCTGATCAGAAGGATGCTTTTAATAGAAGGACAGAATAGCACTAAATAATACCAATAGAAGTAGAAACAGTATCTTACTTGTGCTGCTCTAGCTCATTGGTCCTCTGTATAGCATCGGTCTCATACTTGTTTCTCCACTGGACCAGGTCAAGGTTGGCCTTTGTGAGGTCTCTCTGCAGCTCGGCCTTGCCCTCCTGCTCTTCCTCAAACTGCTGCCTCAGCAGGCTGCAGTCATGACGGCACGCCTGTACGGCATGAGCCAGCGCCACTCTCGACTAGGCACACACAGACAGACAACCAAACACACAGTCAGACCAGGTTCTCTGTATGTATGTATGTATGTATGTCAGAGAACACTATTGTACAAGGCTATTTGTTTGATTAAAACAGGGATAGCATTAGAAGAGGGAATAATAAGATTGGACAGTTCATATTTGCAATTTCTTAAGGATTAACGTACAGAAGCAGTATTTTATCTACACAGACAAATAACTATGTCGCAGATAGAACATAGTATGTCATACGTGTCTAGGAAATCAGTAGCAGAATATCTCAGAATAACATAGATGACATCTAGCTAATTATCTGGTTATCTGGAAAAGGCGATTACAAAGTTGCATTGCAAAAAATATTCTCTGCTGTGATAGGGAACTTTACAGTATCTATTTGTGGATGACAACTGTACTATGTACCAGACTAGAACACAGTACTTTTTTGACTTTGTGACTCAACTTCAAAATAGTGTTTTTATCAGATGGAACTAACCTGTCGCTCTTCTTCCAGCTGTTTCTTCAGCCCCTCATTCGTTTGGCAGATGGCTACTTTGGAGCGTTGGAGCTGATTCATTTGGGCATCGCGGTCATCCAGACGACGAATGTACTCCACTAAATAAAGTGAATGAGACAGAGAGAAAGCAAAACATGGTGAATGAGGAGAGAAACCCAATTACACTCCCAACAGACATATGCAGTGCATCAAGAACATTTTATGTGACAGCGCTGAGGAAAGTGATACTTGCTGCATCCGCCAACTTGTTGCAAAGGTCTCGTGACGTTCACCACAACTTAAATCTACCAATCAACCAGACAACGTGCAATATGAGTTTATTTACGAGTCCTACCGTTCTCATTTAGTATACGCGCTTTCTGTGTGGAGACATCACTGAGCTGTCTCTGCAGCTCCTCAGCTTTGGCTCGTGACTCATTCATCTTGTCCTCATATGCACTACACATCTTCTCTGTGCTGGCCTTGAGGTAAAAGCAGAATAGGATGACAATCAAAAATGATAAATAAATAATAACTATTTAATAACGACTAATGACCAAAGTACTCCATGGTCAGGTGTGTGATCGTACCTTGGCTTTTGCCACTGTCTCTAGGTTTACCGCCAGGTCTTCCGCCTCCATTTTAAACTCATTCTTCTCCTTCTCAAGCTTCTGCCTCATTCTTTGAAGAGTTTCAATCTGTTCCCCCAGCTCGGCCATGCTGTCCGAGTGTTTCTTCCGGAGCATGACGGCCATGGCCTCATGTTGAAGCCCGGTCTCCTGAAGATCCTTTCGCAACTTCAGAAATTCCACTTCTCTCTTCCTGTTCAAAGCAATCTGTGCCGCAGAGGCTCCGCCTACCTCCTCCAACTGCTGGCTAAGCTCCTCCAGTTCTCTGGAGACATCGCTGCGCTGGCGCTCCACCTTCGCCCGCCACGCACTCTCAGCCACCACCTTTTCTTCCAGCTCCTCATTCCGCGTCTGTCAGGTAGCACCATAGTATGAAAAGCATAAGGCATATGGCCTTAACAGGTGTTACCTTCCACTTTCTTTTTATGCCAACCATCTACTTGGTTGATTAATACATACCTCTATAAGTGGACTGAAACATAGATTTAGCTACAATTGGAACAATAATTGCAAATATGACTTTGAACAAAGATGGTAAACCTGCAGTTCTTTAATCTTCTTTTGCAGTTGGATCACCGTATTCTGTTCATCGTCCAGCCTGCAACCAACTTGGCTCACTTCAAAGTCCTTCCTATTTAAAGCACAGATGTAATGTTATTACACCGTAAATCAACTGAAAGGTTTAATAGAACAGATGCACAATTTTAAAAGTCAGAATGAAAGACAACGTTAATAGTAAAATTAGGGTTCTAACTTTTTCAGTGCCTCCTCTAAATGCTGCTTGCTATTCTCCATGTCAATGACGGATTCCATGGAGAGCTTCAGATCTCCCTCCAGCTTGCGTTTGCTACGCTCCAGCTCTGTACGGAGCTTTTTCTCTTGCTCCAGGGTACCTTCCAACTGTTGGGATGTAATGCAAACCACAAGGTACATATACATCACATGGAATGCGGGTAGACTGGAATGAAGTTGGTAGAGTTACTATCAATGGCTGCTGTAGGTATGATAACTAGATAGATAGATAAAGATGGGAGATACAATGGAAACATGGTAGATACTCACATCATCTACTTGCTGCTCCAGTCGGGCCTTGACCTTGGCCAGCATGTTTACCTTGTCCTCCTGAGCCTGAAGGTCATTCAAAACCTGCTGATGGGCTTCCTGCAGAGCACCTTTCTCTCTGGTCAGAGATAGGATGGACCCATCCAGAACCAACATCTCCTGCTGCAGGTTCTTAAGCTATGAAATTTCACAGTCAGTAACCTCATAAGAATAGCACTGATCCTCACAACATTTTCTACATTTAAGTGTCACATTGTATTCACACTGAATAGCCACACCATTAAAACCACTTACAGCGTATGTGAATAACGTTGAACATTCAACATCTGAATCCAATCAAGCCTATCTGTACAATGTGCCAGAACAAGAATGAAGGTCCCACCCCGCAACTTACAGGACTTAAAAGATCTGCTCCTAACGCATTGTAGCTAGATACCACAGGACATTTTCAGAGGCCTTTTGAAGCCCATACCTCTGTGGGTCAGATTTGTTAGATGGCACTGTAGCCTACACAATATTATGCAGGTGGTTTTAATGTTGTGACTGATTGTTTCAAATGACATCAGTCACAAACAAACTAATTAAAATGGCAGCAAAAATAAAAGTAGGAAACCCTACAAGGAACAAAACAAGCACAATGCAGCTGGGCCCAGCTTCCCACCCGCCAAAACATTTCATCACACTAACCTTAGTCAATCCCAAAACAGATACAAGACATAATCCCAGCATCTATAAATTCGAAAATTGAATCATCTTCAGTAGGTTTGAAAACATAGGCTACACATGTCCTTACCTCTTTGGAGATGAGCTGTTGCTAGTCAGGACTCAATTTGCATACCTTGGTCTCTGTAGCATGTCTCTCTTTCTCCACCTTGGCCAGAGTGATCTCCAGGTCATCTACATCTCTCTTCAGTTCGGCAACCTCATCCTCCAACTGGCGTTTCTTGCAGATTAAAGAAACGTTCAGCTCTTCCTCATCCTCCAGCCTATTAGTTGTCTCCTTTAAACGGCTCTCCAGCCCAAGTTTAGCCTTAATAAGATGTTCACAGCGTTCTTCAGCATCTGCCAGGGTTTCCTGTTCCTGTAGTCAGAATAGCAGGGGTAACAAAATGTCTCACCTTCTGAAACCCAGACCTGTATCACTTGTTCTGGTGTATTCTGAAAGTATTTATACCCTTTCACTTTTTCCACATTGTTAAAGCCCAATTCCAAAATGGATTAAAAACAATACATGTGGTGACAATTTTATGCATATGTTTTAAAAAATATATACAAATAAAAATACATGTACATAAGTAGTAGGAGTGATGATGCACGGCCATTTTTTGTTCTCCCCAAAAATGTTCAATCCGTTTGAGGTCTGGGCTCTGGCTGAGCCATGCAAGGAAATATACAGACCATTGTCCAAAGGGTCGTTGTCAGGTGAACCTTCGCCCTTCTCTCTGTAAACTGCTGCATTAGTCTTTCCCTTGATCCTGACTAACCTCGCAGTGCCTTCCACTGAAAAACACCCCCACAGCATGATGCTGCCATCATCATGCTTCACTGTAGGGATGGTATTGGCCAGGTGATGAACAGTGTCTGGTTTCTTCCAAACATGACACCTGGTATTCACGCCAAAGAGTTCAATATTTCTCTCATCAGATCAGAGACTTTTGATTCTCATGATGGAGGGGTCCTTTTGGCATTTTGGCAAACTCCAGATGGGCTGCCATGTGCCTCTTACTAAGGAATGGCCTCTGTCTGGCCACCCTACAATACAGGCCTGATTGGTAGTTTGCTGGAAAGATGGCTGTCCTTCTGAAAGGTTCTCCCATCTCCACACAGGATCACAAGATATGTCAGGTGACGATCAGGTTTTTCGTCACTTTCCTGACCAAGGCCCTTCTTCCCCAATTACTCAGTTTGGCTGGGCAGCCAGCTCTAGGAAGCTGGTTACAAACTTCTTCCATGTGCAAATGATGGAGACCACTGTGGTCGTTGGGACATTCAATGCTGCAGACACTTCTTAGTACCCGGATCTGTGCCTAAATACAATCATGCCTCGGAGGTCTACAGACCTAGGACTTCATAATTTGAGGCATTATATAAACAGGTGTGTTTTTATACAAATCATGTCCTATCAATTTGATTTTCTACAGGTAAAGTCCAATCAAGTTGTAGAAACATCTCAAAGATGATCGGTGGAAACCGGATGCACATGAGCTAAATTTGAGTGTCACTGCAAAGGGTGTGAATATTTGTACATGTGACATTTAATTTGTTTAAATTTAAATAGAGCAGCACAGTGGCTCAGTGGTTAGAACTGTGGCCACACTGCAAGAAGGTCCTAGGTTTGATCCCCACCTGACCCAAGGGCCACACCAAGGGGGTGTGGAGTTTGCATGTTCTCCCCTTGTTAGCGTGGGTTTCCTCCAGGTACTCCGGTTTCCTACTACAGTCCATAAACATGCAGGTTTATTGGTGACTCTAAAATTGTCCGTAGGTGTGAATGTGTGTGAGTTGTTGTATGCCCCTATGTGTTCGCCTTGCGATGGACTGGCGATCTGTCCAGGGTGTACCCCGCCTCTCGCCCTATGCCCCCCCGCCACCCAGCATAAGATAAGCGGTATTGCTTATCAATGGATTTATTTTCAAACATTTACAACAAATTCTAATAAACTTTTTGTATGTAGAATGCTGAGATTTGTTTCATTCAATCCATTTTGGAATTATGCTGTAACATAATAAAATGTCGAACAAGTGGAATATGAATACTTTCCGGATATACCGTAACTTCCACCGACTCCATGTTTTGATACAAATATGGTCAAAATTCCTATTCATCTATTTTATTCCTCCAATCTGACTCATATGATTCCCACTTACAGCCTGCAACTGAAGGACCAGGTCATTCTTCTCCTCAACGGTGGCCACATGTTTCTCCTCCAGCCCACGGCACTTTGTATCGGATTTATCGTAGGCCTCTTTAAGCTTGGAGTACAGCTCCTTAAGTGCTGCTAGTTCCTTCTCCACCGTGGCACTTCGCAGCATCGGGCGGAGCTTAAAGTACAGCCTCATCCATGGCCAGTTCTTCACTGCGTGGAACGCACGAATGTTCCACTGGATCACTGTCGCAGCCTCCCTAGCACAGAAATACACATTGCATCTTTCAGTAACAGGGCAAAAACATTCAGTAAACTGGTAGAAAATGTCAACAGTGCAACCTCACAAATCTAACATGCCATATACATTATTGTACATGATGACCTTAATGGCCTCAATCTCTAAAGTCCTTACTTGGCTTCCAACAGCACGCATCTATTCATCCTCATCAGCTTCCCTCGGCAGATGGCCTGCAAGACGGTCAGGACCTTAGAGAGACGCTCGTCTCTCATGTCTTCCAGTTGGCCTAGCAGACCGGCCTTAAAGAACACCTGGGGAGGTGTTCAAAATAAGACAGAAGGGGAGAAGAGTACATCTCTGAGTACCTGACAAAAAGGTTGGGGGAAAGTTGAGGATAAAACTGATGGGTTGAAGAGAAGACGTACAGAACCAGTCAAAGGTTTGGACACACTTTACTATTGAACTGAATGGGAAAGAGTAATTTAATATAAAGTATGGGTAATGTACGGACCTTAGTGAGTCCAAATTTGTATTGGCTGTGGTTGATGTCCAGAGAGCACAATAGTTTCTCCACCGCCTTCCTGCTGTCTATGAAGGAGTCCTCGGGAACTGCCAACGGGTTAAGGAGACGGTAGCTGTTCAGAACAAAGGAATCAGGCACACACCAACACATACCGTAAAGAGATAGATGACATGTTCTAGAGTGAACGTTTATCACACATTGGATGTTTTGGATAAGGTCGATGCTTGGCTCACCGCTGCTTGAATTCAGCATAGAATATGCGGTTCGGGAAGCCTTTTCTGCAAATGCGAATGCCCTCCAGAACCCCATTGCACCTCAGTTGGTGCAGCACTAAGAACGGGTCCATTAGTCCTGGAATAGAGAAATCGTACGTTGAAAGTTTGCCATTTTTAAAGAATATAAAAGCTTGGGAAAGTCACACCACCCACCAGGGGTTTTGCTTTCGTTGGGCAGGATGCAGCGGACAAAGTGAGGCTGGGTTCTGCGGAGGTTAGCCATCAGCTTGCTCAAGTTCTCCTAGACACATTGACACCACAACTTCTTAAAATGACATACCCTAACATTGAACAAGCTGAAATGGGAGAGAGACCTTACTTACTTTGAGGGGTCATGCAACTGAAGTAAGGGAAGAAAAACAATGACATGGTCTATAGAGAATTTGGCACTAAAGAAGGGAGGCAGCCTTGACTGAAGTGATGTTCATGAGATTAGAGAGTTAATCATCACTTCCAATCTGAAACCAACTTCCCACCAGACAGAAGTTTGAACACCTCAATAAGCTGTTGAATTATTTATTGTAATATTGTTTTAAACCAAACAAATGTTTCTAGTATAGCTAAGTAGTTTCTAGTATTACGAACCGTTATGTCTCTCATCCAGAATTTGTTATAAGTGTTTCATTTCTGAATCTATCTGGTCTTCCTCATTTAGCCAGGACTCCCTCTAACTTTGAAACAGTTTGAACAGGCCTTGGGCTTGTTCGGTTTTACAGGATCATGATGAACCTACCTTATGGAGCTGTGATACGGTTTGGAATGATGCTCCTTTCCTTCTCTTTGGTTTTGTTTCTGCTTTTGGATCTGCAGCTTGAAGACAAGCCAGAGAGCAATAATTTAAATTCAAACTGCTCGCTATCAAATCATAGTTCCAGATTGTTATCGAGTGACGGGTGGTTTAGTGACGGGCAATGTTGGAATGAGGCCCACACTGGCATCATTCTCATCTACTGGCTACAAAGTCAACAAATACGACCATGATTGGGTTGGGATCTTGTCAAAGGAGGAAAGAAAGACAGAATTTAAACGAAAACTGCTGTAATGTTCTGATTAATATGTTGAGTCCTGACCTTCATCAGAGCAAACAAAGCTCTCAAACAAGCAGGCCAACAACTTGTTTGACGACTTCTGAAAACAGGCGACCACCGTTTCATTTAATGGGTCTCTGTTCTTATCGACCCAGCCACTGATGTTGTAAGGAACCTGGAGTAAGGAATAGACGGAAGGTTACAATATGTTGTAGGTAAGACATTTAGATCAAACACATACAACTAATACTAATAATCTTAATAATGCACAAGTATGTTCTGGAAACTTACCACTCCAGCATAGTGCACCAACTCAAAGTGGGTCTCGTACTTGCGTTTCTTGTCAGGCCTAGGTTTAAGAAAGTTGGGGGACTTGCCCAAGTGGTTGTCAAAGAGCTTTGTCTTGAAGCTGAGATCTGTGGCCTTAGGAAACATACACTCTTCTTCAAGGATTGACAAGATGCCCAGAGGCTATGGAAAATGAAATAAATAAAATAAAATAAATGAAACATTATCATTATTTTTAGTTTATAAACATGAACACACACACACACACACACACACACACACACACCATTCAACATACCCTCTCAATTAGGTTTATGCAGGATTGTAGGTCCAGGCCAAAGTCAATAAAGGTCCATTCGATGCCCTCTCTTTTGTACTCTTCCTGCTCCAGAACAAACATGTGGTGGTTGAAGAACTGCTGCAACTTCTCATTGGTAAAGTTTATGCACAGCTGCTCATAGCTGTTCAACTGTGGAGGGAAAAGTACAGATGAAAAGGAGTAAAACTTACTAGAGAATGCAACGATCCGGTCTGGAAGAATATTTGATCAATAACAGAAAGTACCTCAAAAATCTCAAAGCCTGCGATGTCCAAAACTCCTATGAAAAACTGTCTTGGCAGTGCTGTGTAGAGAGACTTGTTGATCCGACCCACCATCCACTTAAACATACGGTCATAGGCAGCCTTGGCCAAGGCTCCTACTGAGTAGTTCACCTATAGCAGAAAAACAGATATTAACTTCACAAACAAACGATAAATGTACTACACAAACACAGATAAGGTGCACTCACAAACATTAGATGTACCACACAAACAGAGATAATATGTACTTCACAAATAAACTTAAGGTGTACCACACAAACACAGATAAGATGTACACAAACATAAAATTGGTATGATTGTGCAGGAAAAAAGCAAGTGATTTGTACCATAAACCACATTGGTGAGACACAGGAATCTGTTAATTCCTGAATCAGTTGATCAAATCTACTGTTATGTCCACTATATCTACAACACACTCTTGACAAAGGTTCTTCAGGATTTTTGGACCAAGATTCAGGTTACCTGCTCCACAGTTTGACCTCTGACAATGTACTCGTTTCCCACTTTGACGCGTGGATTGAGCAATCCTTTAATGAGGTCAGCAGAACTGATACCCATTAAATATGAAGCTTTATCTGCACCTGAATGTGCAGAATTAAAATAAATCTATTAAACATATAGAAATTAAAACCAACACACATCTGCACCTGAATAAGCAGAATAAAAAACAATACAAAAATCCACACACACATCTGCAATGGAATATACAAAATATGGTCTCATACATTACCAAGGTACTGACATCTGCGCCTGATTACACATCCTATGTAGCATGCAATTATACTATGTAAATATTTTTTATGAATCCAAACATGATTCTGTACATTTATGAGATTAATCATCAGACGTTGAAACATGGCCCAACTTACTCTCAGTGCCGTCAGCTTCTGCCTGATCTTCCCTC
Organism: Galaxias rostratus; assembly: GCA_036024795.1. NCBI lineage: Eukaryota > Metazoa > Chordata > Actinopteri > Galaxiiformes > Galaxiidae > Galaxias > Galaxias rostratus. The sequence goes on from JAVQJS010160359.1 coordinate 14,673, forward strand.
TGTCTCTTCTTGAACTTCATGTTGCCAAAGTGCATAATGGCTCCAACAATCTTATAGCAGCCATACTTTTCCTCTGGTGTGAAGCCCAGCGTGTCCATCGCGTGCTGCAAGGGGGAAAGGGCGTCGACGTGGGTGACAGGGCAAAGAGGTTTTTATGGAACGATTTGCTGTAAAAAATAAAGGGGTCTAGGTGATTGATCTGAAAAGTCTCTGAACCATAAAGAAGGCTAAGAGTGCTTACATCAGTGGCCTGTAGCTCCTCCCCATCATTGATACTCTCCACAGTGGTCACACCCTGGCTGCAGCAGTGATAGTCAAACGGGTTGGTGCTCAGTAGCAACATAGCTACAACCAAATATAAACGGGTTGTTGAACGCTACCAAACAGAATGACCCAAGAAAGACAAACATGACTTCCTTGGCGTGGAATTTAGTTGGTAGCTCCAAATGTGAATACTTACATGTGTTTAATAGGGTTGTTTAATGATGCACAACATTTTAAACGTCTCTTTCAATTAACATGTTTTTGCACCCTAACATTCCAATTAATTTCTCTTTAAATCAGGCATAAACCTTATGTCCTATTACACCCCAAATTTTTGTAATTAACAAACACTTATTGCCTTTATTGCATGCACTTAATTTTACTGTACAGTTTACAGTATTTTTATAAAAGCCATGTGGCTGAAGGTGCACATAGTGTAGTTTTGAACTCGAAAAAGGACGGAAAAGGTCTGGGTTGAGTTTTAGCATCATCTTTGGCCAAAATATCTAGTTTCCTCAACTGTCCTGTCTGAGGAATTTATGGTACCTTGCAGCTCTGGTTGGTGATTGGACATAATCTGGTAGTAGATGTGGTAACTTCTTTCACCAGGTTGCTGGAACACCACCCTGGATTTCTCCAAAAGGTCTAGACAAACACAGCACCAAAACATGCTTCTCATGTGCCTTACTTTTGCCAACACAAATGTTTATAAAAGCCGTCATATTAACATACATACACACACTTGCCAATGCAAGCATCAAACACTATACACACTAAGGTTAATACAAACTGACACCAGCTTACAGATGTCAATATCAGCAGAAGCTAGCTTCCCTGTAGTACCAAAATGGATCCTGATGAATTTTCCCTGAGGTGAGGGCGAGAGAAAGATTAATTAAAAAACTGTAGATAATTTGTTATGGTACAAAGCATGACTGATAGGTAACTTGGGGCGGTACATTAATAGGATAAAATCATATGTGACAGCGTTTTTTTCTTACAAAGCGAGAGGAATTGTCATTCCGAAGGGTCTTAGCGTTGCCAAAGGCCTCCATGGCTGGGTTAGCCTCGATGATCTGGTCCTCTAGAGTACCCTGGCCATAGAACAAACAGATTAAATAGTGCAATCTTAACATTTACAAAAATAATTAAATGCATTATTTAAAGTGCATCCCTTACTCCTTTCTTAACACTTTCTCCAAGGGCTGCTACAATGGCAAAATACTGAATGACCCTCTTTGTATTAACGGTTTTTCCAGCCCCAGACTCTCCGCTAAGAACGCCATCATTGGAAGAACAATAGAAGCACAACAGACAGAAAAGAAAACCATTGACAAGTTTGAAACATCATTGTATCTCATTTATAGGCAATTGATCAAGCAATTAATAGATTAGATTGAAAAATATATCCATTGCCTTGATCTATTACATTTTCAGATTTTTTCAAGAACAATGGAAATTCAAGACAAGGTTGTTTGAAATAGGTCTGTATATCTAAGAGCAGTAACTATTGCTATGTTTTGTCATGCCAATTTGAATGAAATTAATTTAAAATCTCTAAATAGTTTTTTAATTCAATAACAAATAAAATTAGCATTTGGTTTTCCAAGCCGTTTGAGTCACAGTAGACAGATGTTGATCGTTGACTTTAATTTAAAGCCAATTTTTTTTGCTCTCACTTATAAGAATAGAAAGTAAGTGACAACTCCAGAATACATTTTGGTTTGGGACCCATTAGTTAAAAAAATATGTGCAAAGCACATACAGGTTACAAGGTCAGAGATAGGGTTAGTCTCACGAAAGTACAAATAAAAAGCAGATGTAGGTCAGGGCATGACCTTTGAGTAGGACAAAAGCACAAAAGAGACTGAGGTGAGAATCTGACTTACGTGATAAGCATGGACTGATTCTCTCTATCTGGGTAGAAAATATAAATCAGTCTAACTATATCATTAGTCATACTTGCAATTATAAGATTCACAATTCGTCTTTTCAGTTAAACTTACTACGCAACATATCGTTATATGCGTTGTCTGCCACAGCGTAGATATGGGGTGGAGTCTCTGAACGCCTTTTGCCTTTATAGGCACTCACCACGGATGCAGAGTAGACTGGCAGAACCTTATAAGGATTAACCGCCACACAGAACAGTCCAGAATAGGTCTAAACAGAGACAGAATCATAGGTTTGAGATGGCACAGTGGAGGACAGACATACGGAAATAAAGAGAAAAACTGACATAGATCATCCACATGCTGTATCGCCTTCTGAGGTTGAACAGAACCGATGCTTCGTTCAGGTTGGTTAGCATGGCCATGTTCTCCATCATATCAAACTTGGGTGGGTTCATTGGCTGGATGTCCTCTTCTCTCACCACCAGTGTCTTAACACACACACACACACACACACACACACACACACACACACACACACACACACACACACACACACACACACACACACACACACACACACACACACACACACACAC
>JAVQJS010160364.1:0-22309 GCA_036024795.1 Galaxias rostratus
ACACACACACACACACACACACACACAGACACACACACACACACACACACACTCCCCTCCGCGGTCCACATTGTCCTCTGGTGCCCTGCCCTTCCTTGCATTCCTCCAACCAAAAATTGAAAAGTTGGGAGAGCAACACTTCACTCACACTTCCCCTGTTTGTTTTCTAGACCCCTTGCTTCTTCTCTTCAGTCCCAGAACAAAGAGGAGCTGCCTCACCTGGCCAGTGAGAGTACCTGGTCTTCCTCCTCCGTCCTAGTTAGCCTGCTCTAGGCAAGCTTTTCCTGGCCGTTACCAGACCTGCTCCTGGCCTCTCATAGCAGCAGGTCCCCGAGGATGGGCAATGACAGCCGGGAAAAGAATAACTCTACCTCCCCGGAGTTACGGACACTGGAGCTCGGATCCAAGCGATCAGAGCACATGTAGTGTGCAAATCTACCTAAAGATCAGAGAACGCATTCCCTCTTTGAAATCATCCTCCCATCTCGATTAATCTACTATCTGCCTCTCCCTCGGCTGCCTCTTCCTCTCTCTGTAGATCACTCCCCTTTCGCTTTCATAATTAGCCGTCACTGTTACTTCACTCTACTGCTCTCTCTTATTCAGATACAATCCCCCTTCTCGGATTCCTCCCTACCTCCAGCTCTCTCACAGCCAACCTCTCCACCTCCTTCCCACACTTCTAAACCCAGCCCCTTCCCACCATGGCTCCCTCCCCTATCATCCCCTCCCTCCCTCCACTCCCCCTCTCTCCCGCCTCCCCTTGGTTGAACTAGTCAGACATCCAGCCCTCCATAGGAAATAGGATGTTCCTCTTAGGAGCAGAGCAAGAGGAAGCCCCTTGCTGTCCTCCCTGTGGTGTGGTCACAGAAAAACACTGTGGTCAGCCAACTACCCTTCCTATTCACATCGCTCACTCTCTGTTTCCCCGAGGGTGAACCTTTTCTGTTCAAACCTACACACCCTAAATTCCATTTGTTTTCCTAACATATCGTGTGCCTGCAAAACAACAATGTTTAAAAGCAAACACATTTTTTATGAAAAGAAAAATGCTTTGAACTACTATACAATACAATTCCAAGCCCAATATAATTTAATAAAATGAATGTTATTATTGTTGAGGCAGGCTGGCTTAATTAAAGATACAGAATGAGAAGTGCTCAGAGAGTTTGGCAACAGCAGCAAAGCAGCTTTAGGGTGAAGTCCAATGGTGGATTGTTCCTACGCGGCCCATTGGTTGACTCTCCATGAAGAGACACACAGCTCCTCCATGACCTCATGTGACCAGGAAAGGGGCTGGTTTGAAACGGTTCACCAAGTAAAAGCTTACCAGATGCCGTGACACACATTCACATTGGCTCCCACTGAAACAGCATCAGAGGGCTATACCTCAGCTCCTGACAACTCCTCCAGGAAGAATCTAAACTATATTATTACCCCCCTGCTGAGAGGTAAGCCCATTGGTCAGGAACAATGTCGACCTGTGACCTTTGTGGATAAGGAAGTAACACAAACTCTGAGGTATGTGGGCAACATTGACATGGACCCAGCCCCCCAGTGTAAATATTGAATCTGGTAAAGATAACCGCGGCTTGACTACAAGGGAAAATATGTGCACATGAGACTAAACGCAGACTGGAGGAATTAGCCAAGAAAGACTTAAATATATACCCGTATATATATACAGTTCAGGGGTTCCACATTCTTTAGGTGCTTTTAATTAATGTGCTGTTATTGACTTTGTAACACATGCGTTGTGCTCAGCAATACCCAGACAAAGTTCACTAAATGGCGTTGACCAGGAATGCTGAAGCTGTATAAATAGAGAGGTTGATCTAGAAGATTCAGACCTGTGAACCGAAACCCAACCACCTACTAAACATTAGAACAATCAACAATGACGGGACTGTTGGGAATAACTTCCTACGAGCCAGTGCTGGAGTGTCAGAGTAGAGATGGACAAAGAGTCTGTCTTATGGCACTGTAATAACTCACCTTTCAATAATAATAATAATAATAATCCCTTAATATTTATAGCTCCTTTTTAAGAAAGTTAAAAAGTGAAAACAGCAACGTAACATTTCACTTATGCAACCAGAGGCAAACCATTTCCAAATAGCAGTGAGCGTGCTCAATGTTCTTTCATTATCTTTTTAAACAAGCTGAGCTTCCATGGCAAAGAACAGGATCGTTGCACAATAACCGGCCAACCTTGAAGGGGCAGAGGTGCCATGACAAAAAGCCCAGAATAGTCCACCTTTTCATCACAATCATTTATATTCGTATAAAAGCACCTTCGTACAGGATGGAGGTGCCAGCACTGGCAGCCCTGCTAGTTACAGGGCACTTTCTCATCCAGTGCTCAGGCTGGTGGTAGAATGAATTACCTTGCCCAAAGCTATTAACCCGACATCGTGGACCCAGCCCATTAAGGTGATAAGCATTCTCCAGCACCATTCTACACGTGTCTCTCCTATTTGCCCTTATCAGCACCCTCAGACAAGTCTGCTTCCATTCCCCGCCATGCTGAGGGGAAATTGCCCATGCAGGCTAGCAGAGATGGCTGCTTGTTTGGGGCCTCACCTCATTGTTCTGACGAGGGAAATGGGGGGAAAACCTGGAGGAAAGATCGGTGCCCAGCCCTTTGGTAAATAAGTGATTGGCCTACTTTTACTCTTTACTTAATCTTCTCTGAAGTTATTCTCCAGGTTTGCTCAGCACTCAAGAAGGCACGATAATGCAGAATTATGATTATATTATAACTTGACGGAGGCATTATCTCTGACTCTGCACCCAGCCAAGGAGTCCTTCTGGTGGGATAAACAGAGCAGCGCCAGTCCTCGCCCTGGTCCGTATCCAGTCACACAGCGGCTCCAATCCACAGGGCGCAGAGGCACAGGCTGGCACTGGCCTGCCATAACACACCCCATGGAGAGAGTAAATAAGTCCTGGGCCTTGGCACTGACACAGCGAGGTGATTGTAGGACACTGAGAAAGGTTCAGAGAGGACTGGCTGCTTGTTTCTGACAAAGCATGTTTCAATATAGTGTCATAGCAGGAGGACAACAAGGTGGTGAAGTTTCAAGAGGGAAGCAACAACAAATTAGGGTGAGGTGAATGTTTATTAAGCCCTCTTTGGAGACTAAGTTGGGTTAGAGAATGGGTAGCATATATACATAGTGGGGTTTTCTGGAGCAGAATCACAACTCTGAGTGAAAATGTTGATGTTGCTTTACTCTACACTAAGGTTAAGGTACGAATAGGATACGTGTATGACTGGGTCTCGGCACTGTATCCCAATTCAATTCACAAGGTCAGGATTTGAAATCAAGCAATGGGAATAGTTATAATTACAATACCACCATTTTTAACAAAAGAGTCAAAGAAATTGATGTAAACAGCCCAGGGAACCATTTTACTTGAAACATGGTGAATTACAAAAAGTCTGAATGCAAAACACTGACAACTCAGCTCAAATCTTTACTTTAAATTACTTTTTTTATTTAAGCAATATAAATATCCATAATTTATACAATAGTATTGTAGCATAGTATTAACTAAGTCAGTATCTATTTTACTCATAAAATTATTGTGTTCCCGAATCTTCTCATAACACACTGGTGAAAGCTTTTCCTTTTTCAGTAATTTAGGAACTTTGATTTCATCTCAATACATGGAAAGCTTGCTGCACTCTGCCTTCTATGCCGGCCGCTTCATTTTGGAATGAAGGGACTTCCACTGTACTGCAAACAATTTGACGGACTCAGAGGGTAAGAAAGGCCTATCCACCACAAATAAGAAGAATCTACACGCATTCACTAGCTAACGGCATTCTGGCTTATCTGTTTATAAGAGTGATCACTGCTTTTTAATGATCCATTTCAAAATACCAAAAACAAAGGAATTGTATTAATTGAACAATGTGTGTAGCCAGCCCTAGGTATGAGACGGCATATCCAGCAAAATGGGTCCTCGAAAATGTACCTGTTGTTATAATTCTTTCTCTACACCCTACATTGGAAATTCCTGTTACGGTCAACTTTAGAACATATTGTGACAACAATAAAAATACATAAATAATGGCAACACACAGTTATATCTCAAAACATACACCAGAATATCACATAATATGGCCATATAATATGGTGCATAACCAATGAGCGTTCAACACTACGGCCTCTCTTCATAAGGCAGGCTGAGGGTCAACTAGAGGGGGTTTTGTATGCGGGAGTGGCGTTTGGAGCCTGCTGTGTGGCGCTTCATAAAGAATGGACACATCAGCAGCTCCTAGACGGCACCACCACTCAGTCCCACCGCTCCGTTTTAACAGCCCGACACTAATCGCCGGCGTTAGGGAAACTTTGCTCTCGGTTGCGCTGTGATAAACACTCATCACGGCACTGCCTCTTGTCGTTGTTCCAGAGACCAGGGAGAGGGGCCTAGGGGGGGCCTAGGGGGCAGCAACAAGACCCCTCATCAGCACTTCCATTCCTTTGCTGCCACTAAATTGGTCCGCTGATAAATATGTACAGAGCAATTTGAAGTCATTCGTCAAAGAGATTGCACTTTTATGGCCCCTCCTTCCGAATGCCACAGAAATTACTTTCAAAGGCACTTGGGGGATCAATGGGAGACAAAGGGGATTTTGCTGGCAGAAATCAAAGTTGTGCCTCTTGTTTTTGGAGTGAGGAGCCATCAGATGGGTGGGACGATCGATGAGGAGTCCTGCAAGTTCAGGGGAAATGTTTCAAGCCATAGATCTGGAGTGACGACGCGTTATCCTAATCACTCACTGCCCCAAGGCCATCCAGAAACAACCATGGAGGACATTTATGTGAACTGTCTGCGAAAGTAGTGTGCTAAAGGAGCAGGTAAATGGAGAAGTCAGGGAACTGGACCCTGGCCCTCTCTAGAGTAGATGTGCTGTCTCCTCCATCAACAAGACTACTTCCTTTAGGCACAATGATTGACGTTTCTTCCCTTCACACCTGCAGTCTGTAGTTTAATCTATTGCTATATTACTCAATCCAAAAACCTACAGAGTAGAGCTCAATGACTAATTAGCTAGCTAGTCCGGCACAAGTGGACCACCGAAGTAGATGCACGGTTAGCTTGATTGCCATGACCCTTGCTCTACCGCTCACATTCCTAGACAACCAAAACAGCACACTCCCAACAAACTCACAGCTCCCCGAGTCTTGTTTCTTTTTCGATTTCCATCCATCTGAACTCATTCACGCTCCCAGAACCATTTTTCCTTAAGAGTTGCACTCATTAAACTGATCACGTTTTGCATCTACAAAGCAACAGCAATAAAAGCATCACACCCCTCCACAGTGCCTTGTTAACACGTGGAGGTCTGTGATGTGTTAACATGAAACATGGAAGCAGAGGCCTTTTGCACATGTTGCAAATGAGCACTTCCTCAATGCAATTATTGGAAAACTGCCTCTGAAGTGTACAAATAGGAAAATCAAGCAGCTTTCTGGCGTACCTCATAGAGGAGATGACGCTGGCAGTTACTCTGCAGTGTGAACCCCCATTCTCTCCGCTTGGAATGGCTGTCACGCACAATCACATGCACAACCGTTATAGTTCCAGATGTCCTTCTGTAAAATATGACTTTGAAACATGCTCCTTCTATCACCAAGACAGAGCTGTCGAGGGTCCTCCATAAAAATACAAATGAAGGCTGTCATAGACGACAGTACATCAGCCTGCCCTCCACACTGTTCACCTTATCTAGCTGCCCTTTCCTTATCTGTCCGACCTGCACCTGTAGGGGTGTGTTCAGTGCAGGGAAAGAGGCTCAGAGCACAAACACACACACACACACACACACACACACACACACACAGACACACACACACACACCAATCCCTCGTTAATCCAAACTTGGCTTGGCCAAGATATCCCCCCCACCCCCCTCCGCTGATTAGTTTATTTTACCGCGGCTACGCCAATCGTTGGCAATCACTAACTGTTTCAGCCATCACTAGGGGATGGCAGAGTGATCTTTGGTAAACGTTAGGAACGGAAAATACAATTGAGGTATGCACAAGGGGGCAAAGGCAGTATCATGGTCATCCACAGAGGCAAAGGCCAACGATGGGATAGACACACTGCCAAATCAGTGACAGTAATAATTACACTAATTGAAAACCTGCCTGTCTAATGGAGTCCAAAAAAAAAACTGAACCATGTTTGCACTCCCTCAAACACACACATGTGTCACTAGATGGTAGATACGCTAGATACACTTCTCTCCAGTCCACAACTACTGCTCTCCCCTGTGCAGAGCTGACACAGGCCTCTATGTCCCACACACAGTGGCACGACAGGCAAGAAGACAGACAAGCTCATTCCATGGCCCCGCAATTCAATTCTATCGCTTCAATGGGCCTCTCCATCTTGATTGCAGCCTATTTGGACCAAATAATGAGGTAACACGTGAGGCCCACCCTGAGGATGGCCGCGGGCATATAACCCCCCCCCCCCCCCGCACCAAACTCCCCCACTGCACTAATTACATTGTCATTCCTTCTCTGCGCTATAAACTGAGGCATGTATATGATTCTTACTGCAAAATCCTAGAATCGAATCACTTGTAAAAGGAGATCATTTTTTTGTTTGAGTGAGCTGTTATTCATCATATCAGCTCTAAAACACGATAGCCAACATACTAGTATAAAAATAAGGGATCACATGACACATTCACTGGTTGGATCCAGGTTTACCACTCTGTCCACAGATTTTTTGACACAAACACATTAGTCATAGCACACACTTGATCAATGTTTAAATCTCAAAGGTTATCAAAGAACTTTGAGTTTTTTTCTCCAGATAACACCAAGGTGTTGAATTTGAAATCAAATTGAGAATACACCACTTTACTTCCATAATTCAAAGGTGGCATGTACAGAAGCAGAAGCGTCTTCTTGTATGGTGATGTCAGGTCAAATGGGCCAGATAAGGTTGGAGGGTCCAAGCCCTTTAAAGGGTTACATCTAATAACAATAACTGATCTCACATTGTAACACTTGCAAAGAATACTTTTGATTTGTTCGAGGTTGCTAGGGGAGGAGTGGGGCAGAGTGTTACATGAACTGCCACAGAGGAAACTTATGGTAAGTGCAATAACATATCAAATTTCACTCATCACTATTAATGGTCATAGAGCATAAGCTAAACACAAAGCAAAATGTTTAGGAGGAATGTTTTGAGGTTCTTTCCAATAGAAGAGTTGAACTTTGAAACAAATTTGACTGTTGAACGTTGATTTTCGTGATGAAACTTATTTTAAGTACTGGCCCATACCTCTTAACCAGTCAGCTAAAATGAGCTCCCATTTTCAGCTCAAATTTGCCCCTTAGACAGACTTTTACACAGAAATTGAGGGTGCAAATAGTGTACATATAATGATGATAATAATAATAACAATGATAATAATAATAATAATACATTATATTTATAAAGCGCTTTTCAAAACACTCAAAGACGCTTATATGTGATATAATACCCAATGTATCTGTACAAAGTCAGTTACCCATGTATAAATGAAACCAATAATAAAATGATGCATTGCCAACGGTATGGCAGGAGGGTAGGCAAAAAAAGGGAAACAGACAGGGAAGAAAAGGGATATATTCAATATTATTTTCTTTCTTTGAACACCGGGAGTGTTGAGGGAAACCAGTACCGCTCCTGTGACTTCTTTTTTGTAAATTTTTAAACATTAGCACCGTGGCGCTCAAACTATTTAGAATTTCAAATATGTTGAAGTTTTTGCACACCTGTGTTTAAATATGTATCGACAGATCAGCCCAATGTTTTACTAAAGCAGCTGTAGACATTTTCTGAAAAAGAAGGTTTGGGCAGCCTCTACAGTTTGCTTACTGCAATTATTATCCCTAACCGAGGCAACAAAGACATGCAGAATGCTCCTGGTTTTCAACAAAACATTTGAAAGTGTAAGTTTACATTTCTGAAGAAGACTTATTTTAACAACAGTGAAATAATGAATTTACGTAAATAATAGCTCTATATAGCACATTCATTATCCATATTATCTTACATATACATTAACTGTGGGTCTAAACCATGACTAACGACTATATATCACGTTTGTAGTCCCATGCAAAATGTTGCAGATTGGTTCAGAGTGAATATGCTAAAAAGATTCAAATATACATTGAAATAATGTGTCTTTTTCTAGTTCCAGGTCAAGCAACTTGAAATTGTCAGGAGTAGCTGTGGCATCCCCTCTAAGTCAAACTCTATTCCATTGGTGAGCCCTGAGGAGGTAACTACCTCAGATACGGAGAGACATTCCCCAAAGGCTCTCGACCCCAAACACCACCATTGAAACACAGCAATAGAACCTCAAGGAGGGCAGAGGCGCTCATTGGGAGAGGGAGGTCAAAGACCCTAATGACCAGAGGCTCATGGCAAATTAGGAGCTTGAAGAACTGCAGCATGCAATTCAAAATCTGAGGGATGAGCAAAGGTTGAAGAAAGAAGACCGAATGAAAGATCATAAGCAGCTAGACATCCTTCAGGAAGAGAGGAACAGAAGAGGGAAGGAAAGGGAGAAACTGAAGAGCTAGTATGAGGCACTAGAGATACATTTCCAAGGTTTGTGCGGCAACATTGAGATGCGTCTCTCATAGATACAGGGGCTTCTGCGGCCTAATAGGCTGGATGACAAGGAAAGAAATGCGCAAAAACAGGTGGAAAAAAATGAAATGGCTTCACACCGATATACATAGGAGAAAAATAAATTTGAGAGAAAAACTATTTATCAGTATACATGCACAGATTTTACATGAGAATGTATTTATTTGTTTGAAACAGGGAGAGCTTTGTGATGGTCTGGTGCATGATTTAGTTCAAATGCTAGCTAAGGCATCTTAGCTAAAGTTAAACTTAGCTCGCTAAATTACGTTGTAAGTACAGGGCTCCAGACCGCTGCATCTAGGTTTCTAAGTTAGTGGTACTAGCACAAAAACTATTGGTTGTGCCTTTTCTTAATGCTTCATTATTGTTGATATTTTCTGACTGACAATGATTACCATACTAAAACCTGAACGCTCTAGTTACTACTTTAAGCAGGAGAAGGTGGTCATAGTATACTATATTACACAGCACAAGAGACAGAGATAGAAATGCTGCCAGAAGTAGTAAGTTCAAAGGAGGATAATAAACAAAGAAACTAAATCGGCTGTTTGACAAAAATATGACTAGTACTTTAATATTATTAATATGGCAGTATAAAAGCGCAATATTAAATGCAATCAATTATCATCGGTAGTGTTACCCTTATATGTGATGAGTGCTACAATTGTCTTTATTAATTATAAATTATATTATTATAAAATGTATTATATAAAAATGTGTTTAAAAGCAAACTGTACATGTAATGGTAGCCTAACATGGTCTAGTTATAGGGGTAGGGGTACCAGTACAGCCCTGTGTTGATTACAGAAGCAAAAGCAAAGACATCCATCTCATTATCACATTGAATCCACTCTTTAAAAAAAGGACAAAGACATTGCAGGCTATTACATTTCACCATAACTTCTCAACACTGTCAAAATGCTTATAATGTGAAATACATTTAGATATCGATCTTCATATGCTTTAATAAATGCTTGAAAAGTTAATTTAAAAGAATGGTTAGCTGGTTAATCTAGCGTTTGGCAACTAATCAGGTTTATCACAAAATCAAAATCCTGAAACAGGAATGTCATTTAATGTTCAGTAATATAGAATTATTAAGGAGCCTTACAAAGCATATCAAACACTACTGTAGTCTGCTGTGTCTGAACCCGTCTGCTTATAAACCAAGAAGTGAAGGTGGAGCTAGAGAGCAAGAGGACTAAGCTACAATCTCAACAGCCTCGAAGTATTCAGCTCTGGACTCTGGCTGCCACAAGAGTAAGAATAGTAAAGGGTCGGTTAGGCTGCATAGGCTCCGGAGTGGAGGGTCGAGAGTGCAGCCATCCGCATCGTATGAAGCCGCCAAGAGACATCGGAGATTTAGAGCACAATGGAAAGACAACGTGGCAAAACAACTACCAAACACAAATGCCTGCTGTACCTGGGGGAGAGCCAACATGTTGAACAAGAAACAACAAGGAAACGTATTTCTTCTAGTTGCAACGAGGTGGTTGAGTTCCGCCTTGTTGTCTCGGCAGATGAGAGCACGCTTAACTTAACATACGTTGCAGACTGCCTAAACGGCAGGCCCACCCACACTAGTCCAGGCAATACAAAGCCTATTAATACGAGACCAGCACAGCGCCATCAGCTGTTTCTATACTGAAATTGCTGTTGTGGTCGGAGTTGTGGGTAGAAGAAGATTCTGTTGCTTCTTTGTCTTTTCTACACTAAGCCGCCAAATTATTCACCCAAACAAAGAGTCTCAAGACAGACGTGGACAATAGAAGCCTTGACTGACCAATCTTTCAGGAACAACGTGTCCTCCTTCTGGCCCAGAGGTTTCAGACGTCCTGTTGTCAGCCCCTGGACCTGCCCTGCCCTGTGACCTTTCCACCAGGAGCATGGGGGCAGCATTCCAACAGGAAAATCAGTACTTTTCTATTACGATTCTTTCTTGAGATTCATTGAGATTGCCTGTTAAGTTTCAAGCCTAGGAAAGGAAAAGGGATTATATTTCACGAAAAACACAATCAATGCCTATTTTCTTTTCTCCTAACTTGATAGACGTTAATGGGATTATGTGGTTTAACGATTACATATACTATAAATATATGTAAGTCCATGATTTTAAATGAACTATCTTGCCTACATGGTCTTTCCCAGATGAGTTAATGTAAAGACTGACTCCATGAATGAACAAAGTGAACCAATTACAAAACGCAACCTAATCCTGCTAAATGACCCCGTTCACTATTAACCTTTTATCACCCTACCGTCTGAAATTGAAGCTGTGCTCAATCCACTTCGGCCCCCGATTTAAAATGTCTTCTTAAATCAGACAGCATTCAATCTTAGCTAATTACAATAAACCACTGATGATCAGGGCCCATTGGCAGGGAATCCAATTGTCTCCATCTAGAGACGATGATCGTACTGAAACGATGAAACGTGAAAAGCCTCATTCCTTCGCTCCCTCATTCATGAGGCGGTGGAATGACCTTCAGATCTCATTTACTTTCCTCTAACCATTCCACTCTGTGGGCTGTGAAGACATGTTTGGTGTACTGCGCAAGATCATCACACAAACACACACACACACACAGAGACACGTACCCATACACACACACTCACACACAACCCATCTGAATGTACACACAAACACACACTTATGCCGTTACAAGCACTCTGAAGAGTTTTCTGCTCATCTCATCAGATTAGATATGTTTCTCTTCCCCCACTTCTCTGATGAGTGCCAGCGTGTTGTCAGCCATAGGAGGAGGGGACAGGAGGGTGGGAACAGACTGTAGGCAGAGAGGTGAGCGAAGGAGGGGCTGGTGTACAGGGGCCAAGGCTTTATCTCATCCTCTCTCAGGTAACTACATTCATCAATGACATTCCCTCACAAAACATGGGCCGAGCTGTCACAATACAAGAACCTGCCCTGTGATGAAACAGATTTTTGTCCAGGCCCCATGCCCTGGCTAATGAAGATTGTGCAGCCTCTATCCCCTGAATCAGGGTCAATCCAATGCATTCGAACCAAGAGGGACTTTATATAGGAGTGGATTTCAGAGCCTGTGAAAGAAATAACAGCCAGACGAGTTGCCATTAGGTTTCCAAGTATAGACCTGGGCTCCTCAGGAAGCTAACCAGGACAGCAAAGCACCTTGGTGGAGCTTTAGCATTCACAACTGTGTCTCAGCATCCCATACACCAGACAGAAGTGACAGATTGCGTTGTAAAATGAACAAGTTACATTGAGAAGCAAGCAGAATAACCTGGACGGTCCTGAGAAGACGCAGGGAGCTATGGAAACGTTAGAGTCAGCACTCGGTTGGTGGAATCGCGGTCAGGCATTGACGACAGATTTGATGGAATGCGTAGCCTTCGATTGAGGACAAGTGACTCACAGTTGATCTGAGGGACATTTAGGAGAACAGCTTACACCTGTGAGACAGAGCTTTTGTTCACCAGAGCGAGAAGTCACCACAAATCCATAACATAGGCATGTGTTGGCATTGACACCATTTACATGCAGTTCTATCAATCTGCATGTCAAACGGTATAATGTATCAAACGAAACTGCCGTCTAAGCAGATGCTTCCTACCTGCTGTTTCTTAGGCAACCCATGCAAGAGCAGTCCTCGTTATCTATTCGGACGGCGAGCATTTTGGTTTAATCCAGGTGGCCTGCACCGTCTACAAGCAGAAGGATCGCTGCTCTGAAGTTGATCCGAATCAAATTACTGATCTAGGAGTGGTTGCTCCTGTGTCATGGGAGAATACTCAGCCTCACACATCTGCTTTATAAGGATGGGTGACTGACTATAACATTGTTGACACATTTCCAAGCCCCCCCCCCCTCTACACACACAAATTGCATATGTTCACATGAAGATAATCTGGTTGATCTTTCATCCATATAATCTTGCTACATCAAAAATAAATCAAACATCAGATCTAGCATAAATCCCAACAGGGAAGTCAGCCACAAAAAATGTTTTACTATACAAACTTAATTTAGTTTATTTAGTTTACCATGCCAAGTACATAAATATATAGCAACTGTAACACTCCCATCTTGTAGATGCATTTAGATAGTGTTTACCTCTGAGAAAAGCTTTCTGTCATGTGGATATGGAGAAATACAAACATCAGTTAAATTAGTATATATTTTTTAATTACTTGCACTTGAAAGCATAAAGGCAAGAAAAGCTGCATCAAATTTCCCCTATTTAATGGCTTACTTACACAGACACACACACACACACACACACACACACACACACACACGCACGGTAACTAGGTATCATAAATGTGTATTTTGCACAACTATCTGGGAATGATGAAAACGCTGTTTGTTGAACAACATACCCTTATCATGTCTCTCTGTCAGCCTGTTAAGTGTGGAATGGAGCACGCTGCCACCAAGCTCATCCTGGCACCAAAGCTACTCCATCAAACCCCGCCGCTTGTGTCAAGACAAGGTGTGACCGCACCTTCCAGATGTCACTGTCGTTTCACACATCGTTAACAAAGCTTCTTTTTATTTTTTTTTGTTACTCTAAAGCGGAATGCGACCTGCCAAGGGCGTGCGGAGCAGGAGGAGCTAATCACCTCAACCACTCTCCAAAGCCCGGCCCGCCTTACTGCCAGGGGCTTACACACATCCAAAAGCCTCGCGTTAGGCTCTCTCCTCCTCCTGGAAGGTACAACCTTTCCTGAGGACTGCAACGGACGGGATTGTAGTTTCATTGCATTATGTGCCCATGAAACGGAATTAGGTTTCGCTGTTTTGGTGGTAATCCGCTGTTTTGCGATAGCCTTTCCTGGCTGCCATGTCACCAGCGAGCAATCAGGTCCAGGGAATGGAGGGAGGATGAAGAGGATCCCAGCACACTCGGAATGAGCAGACCCCTCATGCTGTAAAACATGCACAATCCACTTACAGAATAATACCTGCTTGTCACTTAAATCTAGCGAGCATGCATTACACACACTTAAACCAGCACGCACATGACAATGATAATGATAATACACATCAAAGTGAACCCTCAAAGGCAGGGCATTGTCACTCCGAGGGACTCTTTTACAGTCCAGGGGATTATTTACAGTTTGGGTATAATCTCTGCTATTAACCCAACAGTACACAAATAATCGCAATCTATGATATTTAAATTAAGAATGTTGCAGCTCTACTCTACTCTACCAAGAACCCTAACAAGACCTATCTTTATGGACTTGTATTCCAGGGGACAATCTGAACCGTTCCATAGCCAACTGGGTGTCTTCAGCGTCTTCTAGCATTCTATATTTATGGACATGATTCATTAAGTGTGCTCTGAAGGCTACAACCCTTTTTATGCTTCACATGAGGCGAGAGAAATAAACAGTCATGCTTTGAGAGGAACTTGTAAAGGCTGGTAATATTCTGCTGAAGCCTGGTGTCCCTGAGGAAGTTTGATGTGTGCGGGCCCGGGACCAAAGGGGGGATTTGGTGCACCACCTCGGTCCACTTTAGATGCAGGGCTTACTGCGGCAGAGTTGTTTTTGCCTTCCTTTCCCGCTCTCAGTACCGTGCGATATCCCCCTCAGAGCTCCCCAGGGCGTAGAATGAAAACGTCTACACCTTTTCATATCTGCAGCATCAAGAGCTATTCCTGCTACGCGTTCTATCCACCATATTACCCCCCCCCCTTTCCAACACATTACTACATGTAAACATCCATAGAACCGCTGAGACCTCCTCAGATTCACTTTCCACCATTTTTCCCTATCTTCCTCTCTTTTTGTGTGAGTGCAGCCTGAGTCAGCTCTTTAGGTTGTGTGTGTGTGTGTGTGTGTGTGTGTGTGTGTGTGTGTGTGTGTGTGTGTGTGTGTGTGTGTGTGTGTGTGTGAGAGAGTGTGTGTGTGTGTGTGTTTCGGCCGGTCCACTGGGATAGGAGCTGCTGTGGGCTTCAGACTGGAGACTCGGCGGTCCATGTCCCCCTGCGGTTCTCATTAGCCTGCCCCCGGGCATACAAACGCCACGCAGCACAAAGTCTCATACACACACACACACACACACACACACACACACACACACACACTCCCTATGGGGAGCAACATTAATGCACAGTTAACTTACCACAGTTGGTCCATTACAGTATCCCTCTGGAAAACACACAGACAGGACCTGACGTGGATGAAAACTGACCAAGTGCATTCTTGCACAAACGTTAATTATAAAAACGAATAAATAATTACAAACGAATGGATATACACAAGCACACATGCATACACAGCACAGACACACAAATTAAACACACACTGTCTGCACTATTTTTAAGAGCAGGTATAAGCAAATTCAAGCACACACACTTCACTGTACACTCTGTGTAAAATCATATCAGCTGGTTAATAAGCAATGATAGAATATTCTGGGATACAGCCTTGCATTCATCTTGCACAGTTTATTAAATGATGCAGTACATTAGAGGTTGGTGATGGATGGCTACATCTTATGAAAACAACAGAGAGCTATCAAAGCTACAGACGTGGCTTTCCCTCTGCTCAGTATTCTCAGTATGGAAAGGGTTGACTAAAAATAATAATAAAAATAACACATTATATTTATAAAGTGCTATTCAAAACCATCAAAAGACGCTGTACAAGTTTTAAAGGATTTTCACCCCACTGATTGGTCTGTTTTTCCTTTCCAAGCCGTGTTTGGACAATAAGGCATAAAACACGGGAGTCAACCAATTTATGTCACAAAAATGCAAACATTTGGTTTGGCATAAGTCTGCGAGACCTTCTAAACCTGCTACAATCTAACACACACAACCAAAAGATCTCACAAATATCACAGTCCTAAAATGGGTAGAGTAGCCATTGCTGCAGTCCCGCCCAATAGCCGGTCTTGCGGTCCAACCCAAGTGGAGCAGGACATGGTGGGATGAAAGGCAGCAGGTGAGCGTTGGCTGGGAGAGGCCTGACAGGCTTTTAGAGGCGGCCCGGACATCAGAGGAGAAGGCCAGGCCACATCTGGTTCACCCCAGCCCCTTAAGCCATCCAGCTGGCCAGAGCGACACACACCCGAAGAACAATGTTCCTCTACTACTCCCTCTCCTGGAATTTCTCTCTGCTACTCGGCCCTCCAAATGAAGCCCAATCCGAGGGAGTTGAAAAGGCCACGTATTTAAAGATACAGGGAATAGACTCCCAATCCAAATACATTCTGACAAATCAAATTATTGCTGTGGCTATTCCTGCGCCTCCTAAATCTCCCTGGAAATGGAAAACATTCAGAAGGAAGTGCTGTACATGGGAGTTCTAGACAGAGTCCTGCTTGTTCATAGGGGACCTGTTTTCCTTTTATTTCTCACTGTATTTCTGCCAGAGCCAATTTTGTTTCCCCATTTTTTTTACAGCTAAAGTGGCTCAACCGGTCAAAACTGCAGTTAGCAGGGAGGTGACCTCTGTCCCACCAAAGCATACAGATGAGGAGGTCTGGCACTGTGCCATGCATGAGTAGCCCCGGAGCCAAGACGCTTATGGCCCCCGACTGTACTCGACAGAACCGGACATTACTAACCCTCACCTAACTGGATTAGACCGGACCACAAAATGGAACCAAACTGTTCCACACGGGAAGCGACCAATCGTGGCTATAGACCTAATGCCCAGTGGTTTGGAACCTTCAGGACACTGGGCGCCACACCCCATTGTCAAAAGGTCAATGTGCTGTAGCCGAAGACTCCGGGAGGCAACTGAGTCCTGAAATGAGCTGGCTCCTGCCAGGTGGGGCTCCCCTGTCCTCTCCATCGGCCGAGGTCAGAGGGGGCTGTGTGGAGCCGTCACCCACACACCGGAGGGAAGAGGGGATATGGTGATGAATACTGCAGGAGGCTAACCTCACTGCTGGGGCTGACACTGAGGCGCGGACAGAATGAGAACGAGCCGTGAGGCCGGATATGCACAGGCGCTGGGAATGGGTCGGCTGATTTGAGGAGCCTTACCATGTCAAAGTGAGTGTAATGCTAGTCCTAGTTGGACGGATAGGCCTACACCAGTACATTATGATAATACACACACACACACGCGCGCACGCACCCACATGCACATACACACACAAACACTCAGCGTTGCTCACTTGTACTTGTGAGGCAACGAGCACCAGAGTGTTATTGCAGAAATCAATGAGGCATGGAACAAAGCATTTCAGCAGATTGAGAAATAAAAAGTAGATAAAGAGAACGCTAGATTTGCGAAGCAGTGCGTTTTGCATGTAGTGTGTGTGTGTGTGTTTATGTGTCTTGCTCGCAGCTGTGCTTTGGGATGGAAAAGTGTGGGACAGAGCCACATAAATTTCTATTCATATCCCACTCTTTGAAATTTATCTTTCTCTCTCCTTTCTTATTTTCAACAACGGACTGTGGTAAGTCTACAACCACACACACATTATAAAAGGCACAGAACTTTCATATTGATCCATGTCAATTGTAAAATTCATAAACAAACACTGTGAAAAGTCTCCACACATGTGCAAAGTCACGCAAGGGTCCTGCTACCTTTCAGAAAGCTACACCGGACAATGTGCAAACCACACAACAGAAGGAACACATCCCAAACAGCATGCACTCCTGTATCGGTGTGATGTAATCCTATACTTGGCAGTCGCAGGGCTGTATGCAAGGCTGTGCTGCAGCAGCTGGCGTACGTTACAGCGGAACAGCTAGCCATCAAAGTCACCTGCTAGCGTAACTGCCGATGCCTTAAAGAGAGAGAGAGGCAAGCATACACACCTGCGTGTCCCGTAGTAGACAGACCACCGGGAGTGAGGAGTGTGTGACGAAAAAGAGTGTCCCGCCTGGCCCCACATGGTGGTTATCTCTTTGAGTGTGTGTGTGTGTGGGGGCACCGCCGCAGCAGACGTTGTATCCTTCGGAGCCCGGTGCTGTGTGAGTGTGTGAGCCTCTGCCTGGCGACGTTTCATTCAAACCCTCTCCTTTCCCGCTTCTCTTCTCCTGGACCGCACCATTCCAGAGTGAGAGACGGGGGGAGGTGGAGCCAACCATACACAAGGCCCTGCCCACACCTGCTGAAGGAAACCACTCACGTGTGGAGTGTATGTCTGGGGGTATGGCAGGAGGGGAGCTAGAGGGACTGCAGCATCAGAGCGCTATTAGAGGACGCCCCCAGAGAACTGAGGACCACAGGGAGAACAGTCAGGAGGTGTTAAGCAGCCACTGATGCAGATCAGTACGGACTAACTCACTAGTTACGCCAGTCTCTCTCTCTCTCTCTCTCTCTCTCTCTCTCTCTCTCTCTCTCTCTCTCTCTCTCTCTCTCTCCCCTACCCTATCCTATCCTATCATTCTCCTGTTTACGTCCCTCCCTCTCCCTCTACCTCCATCCCTCACTCTCTTGCTCAGTACTTGTTTCACAGAGGGATTGGTGGGAAAGTTGCATAATCATCCAAGGCTTTCTTAAATGGCTCCTGCACACACGTCAACTGCCCATAACATCATCTTCAGTGGATTTTGGACAAGGTTGTCCCCAAAGTTTGTACAAAAGCACAAAGCATCTTGAGATGACCCAAGACCAATGGGAGCATGAAGCCGTCATCAACATCAATATGCCTGGTAACACGACACTGGATATATAACCACTATTGATCTGTCGGCACCGGCTGCTTAGTGCATTGGTCATCCATCACTGATAGGTACCTAGCTCTGTCATTCATCATCACTATGGCTACCCCTTCTGACTGATGATTAATGTGCTCAAAGAATTGTGAATAAACATAAAGCCTTCCACATGGAAAAGGTTAGTAAGTGATTAATCATCTCTTACCAAGTCAACGTCAAAACAATGCAGAGTTCCTCACAAAACAGGTCTTAGTGTTGGCAATCCGGTAAGTGTCACAACTTCCCAGTGAACCAGCCCCGCATGGATACAGTGGAAGAGTAACTCCACAATGGGGGCTGCTCCTCTTGGCAGTCTGTTCAAATCCTCTTCTCCTCCCCTGCAGCAGTGAGCTGCCCCGTGCCTCAGAGACCCAGCACACAGCTAGCCAGGAGCTAGCTAGCACACTCGCCAGCTAGCGTGGCTGCTACTTCCTGGAAGTTGACTGGGCCTGGAAACCATTACAGGCTCTGATCCAAGCAGCCCAAAAATAGCCCAGGAAGGTGCTGTCCTCCTTAGTGGACCCCAGGGAGTGCCTCACGGGTGTAGAGCCCTGTTCTGCCAGTCTTCCACGGCCGTAGTACCTGTGCTGGTGGTGACTGTAGAAGAGCTAGGTGAGGCAGTGGGAAAGGGCACCAAGAGTGCTGAGTGCAGCGTCAGTCAGGGATACAGTATAGTGCTGCTTCAGCCCCCTGTCGTCTTCCCTCCCTCTGTGTCTCCGCGGGTTTGTGTGTGCATGGCTTTCTATTCTCCTCTCTCTCTATCTATCTGCTCTCTCTTTCACTCGGTCTAACCTCGTCAGCATCCGCTCATCCTGGTCTGGAGAAGCGGGACGTGGTTGGATGTAGACGTGGGAATGGAGGTAGCATAAATAAATGTCCGCTGCACTGAAGAGCAAAGCCCTCCTATGTTAGCCCCCCTAGCTCTGGTATCTCCAGTTACCATAGTCACGCTGTCTCGACACCATCAGCACTAAGTGATGACCTTGCTCTACCGCCAGATGCAACCAGAACCTTCCAGACCTGGCCGACCCTTGCCCCACATCCCTGGGAAAGGACTACGCTGAGAAAACAGTGGCTCAATAGAAGAAGGTCTAGATAGACAGAGGGGAGGCGGTGGGTACCTAGGCTGAGTAAGGAGGCATTAGGCTGTGGGTCAATAGGACCCAGCAAAAGAGGAGAGTGGTAGCCCTGCACTGACACTGACAGACAGGGAAATTAGATTGAGCAGGTGATGTGGCATGCTGTATAAACAGATAGGTGGGGAGGGAGCGAGGTGGAGATGGGGGCGGGGGGGGGGAAGCAAGAAAGAGAGAGAGAGCAAGAGAAGGATCGATCATGGTCAGCCCCAAACCAACAGGATAGTGAGTGAGGCTAGGACACACAGCCAGGGGGAACACTGGGTCAATATGTCACCCACACACAGACACATACCCAGACAGATAGCTTGAGTAAGATATCAGTGACTGGGGAGGGAGTAGGAGCTGAAATGTGGGAATGTCCCTATTGGACAGGACGACTGACAGATACATGGAGGATGGCTCACATTTGAACAAACCTGTTATATACGATCTATATGATTTGTCTTACAGTTAAATCGCTTCGGTCATGTGAAGGCAGCTACTACGTAATGATACAGGCCATATTCAAAACTGTTACAGTAAATTTCATGTGTTGCATTTCAGTCTTTTAGCTAACAGCAACCGAAATAAAACCACAAAACAACCCAAGTGCATCAATCCAAGAGCAACAGCTAAGGGGACTGCGTTTTCCTTTTGAAAAGAACAGCTGTGTAGCCTGCGTGGGGAAGCGGGTTTCAAATTGTAACGCCAAACATGACCCTCACTTTAGCAGAGGCAGCCAAACACAGAGGCTTGCTTAGGGCGAACGGTGTGACCATGCGCTGGGGGTCAGACAGGATGCTTCGAATCTATTTGCATATCACCCCCAAAAACTAGACAGCCTCTGATGTCTCCGCCACAATCGACAACACCAAACATACCCCACCCTCCCAGGGAATGAAGAGAGAGCTGCAGTCCAATGAACCCAGAGAGAGGAACCGGCCAGGACACAGCATCTTGGAAGGAGATGGCATCCTTTTGTAATTGAACTTCTTTTTAATGAAACCAGAAACATGTGGTGGGGCTGGTCGAGTGAGGCAGCCAGCCTTAATTAGCAAGAGAATTAAACTCTTTGTAAATAATTATGTAATGGGTCGTCATAATGACTTTGAAACGAGATGAAGCAAAGCAGAATATGGGAGAGCGCAAGTGGCTGATTACTTCTTAATTTCACACTCCATTGTCGATGCATGTCATATAGGACCACCTTAGTTATTCATAGAATATTTTTATGGATATGAACAAATGTACGCCTTATTGGAGCAGCCTGGCTTGTAAGGTGACATGGGCCAACGAGCCAAAGTTGACGTTAGAGAAGTGAAGTGGTTAGGGAGAAGTGAGTTGGTTTAAGCTTCAACAGCAGAACCTAGTGGCTGATCTCAGAACAGCACGAAGCGCCACATCCCAAACATGCCAAACACTGCCTAACGGACGGAAACGATTCATTTGGAAACAGATTACTTTTGTCTCCCCCCCAAACATATTTCTCCGGTATTTCATATCTGGAGGTGCTGCCCTGGCCCCCAGCTCCAGGCTTTTTGTCCTCGGATCACCGAGGTGGGTGAGTCACTCATTGGGTGAGTTATGGGGGGCCTGGAGTTCTAACGGACGGGCCCGGTGGGGAGTCCAGCGGCACAAGACAAGTAGGCCAGCCATAATTAGACCCATAAATTACCAGGCAATCAATGGAGCCATTACTGTTTGATCTGTCACAACAGTGTGGCCCAGGTGGAAGGATGGGATACTTCTGGTCAGCCATGTGAGTGGTGTCGCCACGGAGATTCACCTCTCCTTTGACGTCTGCCCCCCCCCCCCCCTCCCACCTCCCCTCCCTGTACCTTGTCCCTTTGTTGTTGAAGAGACACTCTCTAAAGTACTATATCAAGTATTTTTTAACGGTGGTAGTAATATTGTTACTGTGGTAAAATCCCTCCTGTGGGTATTGCCTTTGATGCATGATATCTGGTAAAAGAACAAACATGGCATATTTGCTGAGCAGCCACATTTATTTTCTCATTGAAAACCACTTGGTAGATCAACAGTGAGACACAGACTAAGGGGCGGGAAAGGAGGGGAACATAGAGCACTGACTGGACAAACCTTATAGCCGTCCTGGAGAAAGGAGCAAGGCGCTGGGTCATGAATAAGCAATTAGCTTTGCATCCTCCCGCAGAGAGCCAAATTAAATTGCACTGTTTCTGAAGTGTTCAATAACTGCGGCAGTGACCGGATTTGCTCCGACCGGCCGGTATGCCTCTTCTCTGGGATTGGCCAGGCGGGTGGGGGGGATTCATTCGTCAAATGCTCTATTGCAGGCTCCATGCTGTTTTAATTGTATACTACTTATTTTTATTTATTTTATTTTATTTTATTTATTTATTTATTTTCATTTTTGTTTTTATTATGAGAATTTTTTTTTTTATATTACTGTACGGCGACCTTGAGTGCCTTGAAAGGCGCCTTATAAATCTTATGCATTATTATAATTATTATTGTCTTTTTCACACTCGATATTCCAGTAACGGTAACTGCAGTATACGGTCACCTGGCCTCACAAAGGTTCATGTGAGCCACAGCAGCATCTTTTCAGGGTGAAAGCACACAGCACATCAAAATGTTGGGTATACCTACATTACTGTATGCAGAAATTCACTTGTATATGCATGAAATTGTTAGGGCAGTCTGGCATCTAAGCACCTCCAGGTTAATATGAGCAGAACTGGGGCTGGAGTGAGTCAACAACACACACACACGCACACGCACACGCACACACACACACACACACACACACACACACACACACACACACACACACACACACACACACACACACACACACACACGCACACACAGACACAT
>JAVQJS010160376.1:0-10581 GCA_036024795.1 Galaxias rostratus
CCCCCCCCCCATCTGCCAACCTGCTCCTTTGTCAAACCTCTCATCTATTCCCCTTAGAGGGGATGGGATGCTTTGATTGTTGGGCTGCTCATTCCCCATGACACAGCCCTGACAGGGGACCCTGAATGATGACATGATATCTACAGAACTTGTTTGTCTCACATTGTCTGAAAAGGGGCTTATTTTAACTTGAAAAAATAAAGGTACTGACACCGTGTTTGTGCTCAGAGTAGCAAAGCCAAGACAGAAGTTATTTTTTGTTTGTCCCAGAGAATATGTAAAGACGCAAGCCATCAGAATAAACATAAGCCTAATAGAATACAATCTTCTATCCCTTTTTTCTTCTGCACCATCCCACTTAACAGTGCCCCCTGTCTAGGATGTAGTGTAACAGCAGGGTAAGGTGTGCTCACGTCAGCCCTGATTAAGGTCACAGCAGGCTGATCATCGATAATGCCATCTGGTAAAGAGGCTCCATGTAACCATGTTAGATCACTCTATGCAACGTACTGTACCACAACAGTAAGACTAAAACATCAATGGTTCCAATGACATTTGCAGCTTCAGTAGATTTCAGTGTTTTAGCACAGCTGCAGCTAACAGAGAAAGAGTTTAGAAGAGAACAGATCAATAGCGAGAATCAAAACTAATTATCAAACTCTGTAAATGCAGGACAGACAGCCTCACAGGTTCCTGTAGAGGTAGACACATACTTGCATTGCAGGATTTTAAGGGGAAAACCTGCAAACTGCAATTGTGCTCAGAATATGGTGAAGACAGAGATGGTGCTACCTGCTTGGTGCGCTTGGTGGACTCTTCAGACAGGTTGTTGTAGGTATAGTGGGCTTGTGTAATCCCACAGAACAGAACAGCTACGACACCTGAGAGCACGAGGACAAACATAGACGATCTAAACGTAGCACGGATAAGACCCAAACAAACACATGCGAGCGCACAAACACACTGTATTGAAAAATCTTGTAAAATGGACATATTGTTTAGAGAGGCAATATAGGAAATATATCAAATGGATTTACATGCTTAGTACTCCCTCCTATTGCATTACTTTGAATAACATTTTTCTTCATCTTATTTTGAAAAAGATAAATACATTACATAAACATGATATAGAATATACACTTTCCCAAATTGACTGGTTACATCTAATGAGTATGCACCTCCAATTATGGAATTAATGGTACAAACCATAAGGGTAATTTAATGAAAAACTAGAAACATCTATATCTAATTTGACTCTTGACCCCCCCCCCCCCCCCCAGCCCCGATGGCCCCTCCCCCCTACACACACTCACACTCACACTCACTGACCTGTGAAGCCGCAAGATTCAGCCAATAGGAAGGTGCTCCAGGACATAAGGAAGAACAGAGCCGTCTCCAGCAGAGGGAAACAGTGCAGCTTGGTGAACTTGGTAACGTAAGAGGAGAGGTTAAAGAGCAACAACATTTGGATGTTCTTGTAGACCGTCAAACTGTTCAGAAGTATGCACTCAAATGCTGTTAAGCACAAGAGCAATTGTTACAGCATAATGTTCACTTTGGAAAATTCAAGTGACCTTGGCTGTCGCCTTTAACTATGAAAACAAGCATGATTCTGCAAATTGTAACAAAAAAATTGTAATCTCTTCATTAAGGATATAAGGGCTGTGACCACCCCAATGACTGCTCCCATGGCAAACGAACCACTGAAAATGCCCAAGAACACTCCCACAGACTTAAAGAAAGCAGCAGCATCAAATGTGTGTGTGTTTGCTCCACTTGGCTGGTACGCCACAATAGACCTGAAATACAAAAAGATGCTTAGGAAACTTATGGCGACGTTCAAGCTTTCATGAAAAATAAAAGCAGACAACACACGCAACTAAGTTTATATAATCGCAGAAATCTGTAGAGTTTGTATGTAAAGTCAGCATGTCCACGCAACAAGGTATGTTCAACATCTGCCCAGCAGGGGGAGTCAGAGTCTAATTTCTCAAGACCACTGGAGGGATTGCTGACATAAATGATTGCTCTCCTGTGCCTCACAACTCCATGAGGAATTTGAACATGACCTGGGAACATGTGAATATAGAGGATATCTACAATCCGCTAGACATATCGGACATAAAGTAAGTATTTTGGGGATTTGTTAAGGCAAGAAATAAGTCACTCACGAGGAAAGAACAATGGCGACTGCATCATTCATCACGCTCTCTCCAAAGAGCAAGGCATACATATCCACGTCCACATGAAGTTCATTGAAGATGGCCAGCACAGTCACTGAAAAACAACCAAAACTGACATTGTAACTCGGTTGTAATCAAGGTTCATTTCCTCAGGCATACAAGTAAATACATAAACTGGGCGATGAAAAGTTACGTAAAACTTTCCACCTGTTGATGACTACGCATACCTGGGTCCGTGGCAGAGATGATGGCTCCAAAGAATAGGCAGTCAGTGTAGTAAAACTTGTCAGTTAGCTGCCCCACAAACTGCATGAGTTTGACCACCCCATACATGAGGTTTCTGGGAAAGGGTGGTCCATCACAGAGAGGTAAGATGACATAAAAACAGGCAGAAAAATCAAAACAGAGGAAAAGAACATCTGCTTTTCCAGTTTAAAATAGTGTTGTTAAGGGGTATCTTGGTTCCTTAGTTTTCTTGTCTAGTGGTACTAGCCCTTCAAGCTCTTAGGCTGAAACACAAATGTTATGCTAACCAACCAAAGTATGAAGGTAACATTAGCACCCCTAGCTAATAATAATCCTAAACTAGCTTTTACACTCACCCGATAACGAAGCATGAGATGGCCGTGCCCAAGAAGGCATATGTTATAATGGAGCCCAGGTTCCTGAAGAAGTGTCTCTAAAATGGGAGAATTGAAACCCAAAAGAGGTTGTACAGGTCAATCCCTGTCCAATCAAAACTGCAATTTATAGGTAACACTGACATTTATAATGAACCGAGCATCTAATCTTATCTTCTTTCAATACAGGGATTTGTCTGGTAACATTTTCAGATCCAAATTACCCAAAGTTAACTATGGTATATACACTATGTAAAACTACATGCCAGTCTTGAGGAGAACACTCTATTACAATAATTTTTTCTGAAAAATTCAAACCTATTTTTTTCAATGGGAATTTGGAACTCCACTTAGGTACCCTCTAGCTATGGGTGGTCAAGTCACACTCTACAAAACTGCCAAATATACAAACAAACATTCAGTCACCAGGGGAGGGGGGTATGACTGGATTCAAGATAAACAATGACTCACAACAGACGGCACAAAGCACACCCTCAGCTCAATACCATACATTTTCTCTAATCCAGACTTGCAGAGCGGAATGGCATCGACGCCTCAAGGCAAACATCCCAATGTATTTGACTAATAACTCTAGGCAAAATAAAGGATACCAGTCTTTTCGTTAAGTCAACAACACAAGTGTATGCAAAGACCAATGATTGTTTATTAAATCACCAAAAGAGAACGTCGCGGTGCACCTGCTAGAGCTAAACAATTGCAATAAATTACATTGCCGCCCTATTTTCTATTTTAAGATGAAAGTCCTGTTCTATGGTGTAGATGAAAAAAAACGTGCACGCTTTACGACCGCCTTCCCGATTCCCTAAGCCTCTTATCTGACTCTGCATATATAGTTCCACAGGAAATCTCTGAATTCCTGTGGCACTCAATACCTTTTTTCCAACATTTACCTTTTGAATGCAACAGAATCTAATATAAAATGACAATTTTTTTAAAAAACCATGTAAGATACTACTTAATTTAGGACAAATAGTTTGTTTTTTTGTTAAAAACACCAAGTAGAAATTACAGTCAAATCAGTCAAAAGATAACACGCTCCTGCTTAAAAGCTCTATAGTAGAAATACTTGTATAAGGAGCTATACAATGCATGTCACTGTAGAGTTGCACTCACTAACCTCTCTATACATAACACACTTTTCTCTACCAACTGATACAGGTCTGTATGTGCCGAGTAAGGCCTCTTTTCTAAACCCCTTTTCAGATGTCACAGGCAGATATAAAAGTTCTTCCTTTAATATAGCATACTCGTTTCCAAATTAACATTATATATTAATTATATGAAGATATTTATAGGAAGGTTTGTCTATTGTAAAGGAGTGTAAATCATGTAACCCTCAATTTGACCTTTGGTGGCTAAAGATAGCTTTACTAGAAACCTAAGCAAGTATGTTAATGAAAAAAATACAACCACAATAAGAGCCTCCAAAGACATTGTAATTAAAGTGTAAAAAACAAAACTTCATAAGCTTCTCTACTCCATTTTGATGCCAGCCTTTTTGATCAGATGTGCAAAGGGTAGCCAAAGAGAGGAAACGAAAGACATCTGGTCAGCACTTCCTCCAAAAAGCTTGTTTTTTTCAACAAACAGTCGCTGGCCGACCAATGAGAACAGTTAGGAAGTATTCTGTCCAATAAGAGAGCCCTTTGTGGCAGGGGATCTCGCCAGCTGCGGCCCACTCAGGCAGAGTACATTGCCAGGCTCAGGTTTCTACTCTGTACTGTACAGCATACCATCAAGGAATGCTTCACACACAGCATAAGTACTGCATAAACATAGACAATAAGATATTGATGGTTCTTTATATTGTAAATAAAAGTTGTTAAATTTTGCAAGCTTACCTTTTTAAGACTATATCCAGCATGGAAAATTATTGGAGGTAGCAAAATGTTGAAGAATACCTCAGGATCAAAGGTAACCTGTAGATGTGAGGTATAATTGTGCAATTTAAAATAAAAAACAGTTGCTGCTTTGGCTAATCTAATTGAAAACACATTCATCTGAACAGAAAATTTGTACAGATACAAAGTGCTTTGCTATTTCAGAAAGACCAAGGAATTCATGACTTAGGCAAGAAATGCACATTTGACACCATACGGAAAATCAAGTAGCATTCAAAATGCAATTTTTGAGGTGTAATCCACGGGATCAATAATTTACAGTAAATCTATCAGCACAAATAAGCCACATAATGCAAAACTGCTGTTTAAAAGCCCTACAGGAAAGAATTTGGTCACTCTAGGCTACAGAGAGCATAATATTTTACCTTGCGCAACATATCATTCTGTTCCACGTTGTGGATTTCCCGAGAGTTGATCTCTCCTTTGAGGGTATACTCAAAGAACTTGCCGCTGACATTGAGCAGCAGGGTGCTGACAGGCCCATCCTTCAGGGAGCAGCTTGCTGGAGTCTTGTTGTGGTAGCTGGTGGCGGGGATGCCATATCTTAGTATCACACCTACCAACAAACCTGTGGCATCAGAGATGAGATAAGGAATGAAAATCGGCTACAAGCAGTAGGGCCCCAAGTGCAAATCTAAAAGATACATTATAAGAAATTCACAAAAAAGGTTTGAATTCGGATCATGGTCAATAGAAACAAGGTACCACACACAATATACCTTAACTACCACAAAAGCAAATCTGTGGAGTTTTATGGCATTCGAGATTTAGGCATATTAGATGCAGCACTGGTTGAGCAATGCCGTTACTACGTATCGTGCAAAAGGGTACTTTTTGAATCAAGACTGGAATCAGAAAATGTTCAGTATCTCACATTG
Source organism: Galaxias rostratus (assembly GCA_036024795.1). Taxonomy (NCBI): domain Eukaryota; kingdom Metazoa; phylum Chordata; class Actinopteri; order Galaxiiformes; family Galaxiidae; genus Galaxias; species Galaxias rostratus. Next base: position 5,604 of record JAVQJS010160376.1, read on the forward strand.
AAACACACACTGACCTCAGTAGATCCTCCTGCACAGCACAACCCATAATCAACTCAGTCTTCTCAAGACAGCTCTCTGCAAAGTGCCGCCTGCCATTTGAGCCAGATTTTCTAGCCTAAAGCTAATCAACTAAGGGTGCGGCTCATCAGACTACAAAGAAAGTAGTTGCAGCTGAATTGAAGTCAAGCTACAACCCACCACTGCTCAGTGATGCTATTAAATAATATAATTTGCCCCAAAAGTTTAGGACTGGTATACTATGAGGACGGAAGCAGGAAGACGCCGTACCGGAGCCATGCATGGAGGCAAAGAAAGAGGGTATAAGTGCAGAGAGGAAAGTAGTTGTGAAGGCTGGTGGGCATGATTGTGACGAAGGGATCTGATGAGAGGGCTTTGCCTTTAATATATGAGAAGACAGCCAGTTACAGAACATAAAGCCTTTAGTAGGACGGTGGACAGGAGACAGGACAAGGCGGATAGCATGGCATTTACTTGAAAACAACAGTGGAAAAATCTAGGGGAATCCTGAAGTACATATGGAAAACACCTTACATCCAGGCAAACTATCTGTACCCAAAATCTGTAACATGAAACTGACAATTATGAAGCAAACAACAATGAACATACTCTATTTACCTGCAATAGTACTGGCTCAGCTTAGATAAATACTATCTTACGGCTAAAACAAGTTTTGTGGCTACTACCAAGGTGTGGTGGTTTGTCGATATCAGGACCTAGTAATTAATTAATAATGTTGCATAGGTGGTTGAAGCTCTATTGTAAGACACTCGTTGTCACAGTAATAGAATAGCGATGTAAAACCATTCAATTTGGATTGTAGGAGAGATGAGGTTCTAAATTGTTTAAAATGTAGTTGACGATCCATGGGATTCAAAAAGGCCTTCTAACCAAGTCACTTTATGACTTCCTTCAGCGGGAGAACATTTTGGTATTGATCTGTACTGTACCATTTGTGTTTCTATCATTTCTTTCCCCTTCAAAAAAAATGTAACAGAACAATTAAATATTCAGCTGGCAAAATCACATTCTACAGTGTAATACGTGCAAATTAAGACAGTATGACATGAACATATTCAGAATCACAAGGGATTATTCCAGCCTACCCTGAGCATTCAGCAATGATCAATCACTGATGGAACTAGAGCTGATGAGATTAGCTACTTTTAAAATGACTGTAGTTTGACTTCATAATCATTAACTTCTGAAAGAGTGCCAAAAACGTATAGTATTGAAGGATCTGCATACAAACCAAATCAAAATGTATTATTGTATCTCTGAGCATAGCCGATTGTTTAGAGAATTTCGGTCACTGATATAGAGGATTTGAGACAATTTAACCGTTTGACACACAATTTTACATTTAAGTAAACATAAATAGAAAGATAACTGAAGGAAACTCGGGAAAAGAAGGCAAAGTTTATTTGCTACCATTGCATTAGTTAATAAGTGACGTTAGAGGCTCGTGGAGTCGGGTAATTCTGTTCAAGTCTACAGAGAACAACCAATATAAAGAGAAGATAAGTGTAGTTCATGACACTTAAGATGAGTTTAACACGTTATTAACCATTCTCTTGTAGATCAAGCTGGATGGCAGTGATAGGACAGTGGGCCTTTAAATATGGTTCTAGCCAATACCGTTGAAAAAACCTATAATTGTAAATGGAAAGGCAAACATGTTACATGGTGAGTAGGAGAGTGAGTGTGTATAATTAGGACGCCTGTTGGTTAGAACTGTCGTCACAGCTTTACAATAGGGTTAGGAAGGTAACAGATTCCACCGATCACTCCAAATGTACTGGATCGGAAACTTGGCATTTGACAAATCAAGCGATCTCTGTGCAATACTTGCGTCATTTATTGGAGCCTGGCAAAACAAACTTTGAAATAGTAGAATATAAGGTTTTGTGAGGATATTTTTAAAGCAATACATTTCGGATCAGTTTCTATTCAACGCGATGTGATATGGTCACACTCACTGCAGGACAATGATGTTATAATATGAATTGTCATTGTCATTCTGTCCATTAGACGAGCACAGAATATTATTGTATGGCACTCCACAACCGCAATGCATCTTTGTAATCAATTACAATACCCTTTCGTTAATTGTTAATACGACAAACTGCCCATGCTGTAGACAGGCCTACTGCACTTGTAAATGGGTGATGATTCGTGGCTCACCGTATATCATCGCCAATCCTGTCTCATGAAGAAAACGGACTCTTCTGTGTTTGAAGAGCCAAATTGTAAGAATTGTTAAGGTCAGCAGTAAAATGAATGTCAATAAATTCACACTGTCCTGGCGATGACTTTCTTCAGCTTCTTTTTCAGTTGCAAGTTCTTCCATTCCTCCATCCTCGGCGCTTGTTTTAAATGTCTCATTCAACAATAGAATTAAAACAGGCAACATATAATTTTCTATTCCAAGCCATCGCAGTTTTGTTTTTTTGAGGGCGCCCATGGTGCAAGATGCTGATAGTGTACCGCGTCTAGTCCATGGTATACGACTGCGCAAGGTAGACTAGAATGACCAAAAAACAAATTAGTACATCGTAGGCACTAGTTCGTCCCTTTAAAGAAACAGTGCTTACTTACGAGGACCCTCTCCTACATTAGGTTGTACTGCCGCTGCGGCCAAGCAACCAAATAACACCCAAGGACTGCTTTTTTGAACTGATGGTTTTGCTGTGCACATTTCATTTGTTAAAACAATAGGAAATTCCTTCGTCCACTCAAAATTGTATACTGCACATTTGATGCAACCCACAAAATCATGCAGTACCTCTCAAATTATGTTTTGCGACGAACAAGTTTATTTTTAAGTCACATTTCTACAATAAATACATGTAATAAATTACCAGTGTTGAGAAGTAGTGAACAACATGTAGGCTAATTAAACAATTTGCTGTTATTATTTTTGTTATTTTTATTATTATTATTATAAGTATTATTATTCATAATAATAATAATAATAATAATAAATCATCATTATAATAATAATATTAATACTATAGTCAAACAAGTTAGCATTTAAGGCTATTTTCCGATTGCTTTCTGAATGCTTATCAACAACCTTTCTAATGAAGGGCTAAGATTTTATTTTTTAAAAATGCAGGTGGACTGGACTGTTCTTACAACCTGCACGGTCAACTTAGTTTTTGAGTTATTTTCAGTTTTGGGGAAGCCACTTTGAAAGCATTGGTTTTGCAAGCTACCACATTACTTCACACTGGAAGAAGTTGAAAAATAGTTATCATCATTTGGTTCATACGTTTTAATTTATAAGATACTCCATAGGCTACATGCAGCACTAACACTCACTGGCATTTACAACGGTCGATGAAAGGAAACGATGCTCGTAGGGTGTCCAATCACAGCAACAAAAAAACAAACAATAAAATACAAATAAAGATCATTCCTTTCTTTTCTGATCCACATTGGGGGTTTTTGTAGCCTCTGTGGTAACTACACAGACATTGACAAATAAAACTGCTTTAACTCCTACTTGAAGCACTATCCAAATATTAATTAATTTCAACACCGGTTGAATGACCAGTGAGCTACCAAAAAAAATGTAGGTGGTTCAACTTCACTTCTTCCAAAAGCATATCTTTATAATCTTGTTCGAATGCATGTCTTTATTCTTGTACATGCAAGCGATGTCTATTGAAGACATATTTGTATTGAGCTTTAAAACTTATCTGTATTGAGGTTTAAAATAACAAGGTACATTTCTGGAAAGTAAACAAGTATCAATTAAAGTTTAAACCAAGTCAAAACGTTGCACGATGGTTGGTCAAAGACAGTAGAAGTGCCTAAAACGAGCACGCATATCACCCACGTGATTAACTAATATAACCTGTCATCAATGCCTTTCTGTGATTCGCTGTTACTAGGTAACGATTTGCTCTGTATTGGTTGGCTTTTGGTTATACCAAGGAAATAGGCAGCTAGAGACACAGAGTGGATCTGGTGTGAAAGAGTTAGTCAGACGGTAAGGCGTGAGGTGGGAATTGCTGTGTTTCGTGCCGAGGTATCATTTGGAATTCTTGAATGAACTGCATTTAAAATTGATACGTTGTAACGCAGTAGATTGCTCAAAATGGGTTGCTGTTTCTCTAAAAAGTCTAAAAGAAAATCAACTGAAAAAGAGGAGCTTACCCCAACGACAACTGTTGATACAACAAATAACACCGTCCCCACTGGCAATAACGAGGAACCACCCAAACAGTACAGTTGGGACAAACGTGAAAAGGTACGAAACTACGTTGTTTTTGAGCTAGCTTACTATATTGCAATAATAGTTAGCAAAGTAGGCTAAAATGCGTATGTCGGCTGACACTTGACATAACACTGGAATACTTTAGCCAACGTTGCTAGCTAGATTAACTAAATTACTAACACAAAAATAAATCCAAATGAGATGTGTTATTAGCTTATCAGATGTATTATTAGCTTACCGCTAGCGTGCATTTTTAGTTTTAGCCTTACAGTTAATTAGCCTTAGTTCAAAAACTAACTAACCTGGTTGACTAGATACCATAAGCCCATCCGCCTGATTTTGTCATTGCGACCTGGCTGACAACAGACTAGTGGTGGAGTACAATGCATTGATTTGCCAATATACTGTCAGGTAGTGCCTTTCTGGATTTAGTAACCTCATAGTAATGTATTACATGTAATTGCAACCTAATCCTTGTGTCTGAAGTGTTGTTAGAAATGATCATACTACTTTATAGTAAAGTAGTGATCCATACACTTTCATAACTGAATGAAGTAAAGCCTCGCCTTGTTGTGGACAGAGCTCATGATCAGCTTAACGTCGATGCACAACGCGTAACAAGTGTGCCTGGCAGGCCACACACTTACATACATAACGTCTAGCTACATTGCCATACTAGTATTGTTACATTTCTTTTGGGCTAGTGGGGGGGGGGGGGGGGGGGGGGGGGGGGGG
>JAVQJS010160377.1:0-12976 GCA_036024795.1 Galaxias rostratus
TTCTTCATTGTTGGTGCAATTAACAGACTTACTCAGCATCGTGTCCAACATCAGCAAGGAATTCCCTAGGGCCCTGGTGATAGGATCCTCCCATCAGAGACACACTGTCACACACACACCCACACCCACACACACACACACACACACACACACACACACACACACACACACACACACACACACAGCCACACACACATCTCTTGTCTGGGAGGGGGAGTCCTGCCTCTTTGCCTTCCTCAGATCAATGCCCTGGCCACTCACTTTCTGATGTTGCACGACGGGAAATGCTTTGAATACTTGCGACATGGTTGCTCGCATTGATTGCCAAGATTGACAGCTTTAACCATCGTTGTCTAGAGAGAGTGAGATAGAGAGGATAGATAACAACAAAAGCTCATTGCCGTTTTGACTGTTGAACTTCACATAGAGAACGGGATCCCCTCCTATGGCCCCAGCAAACAACACTAGACTTTAGTTCTCTTTCGCTCGACCGATAGAGATCTTTTTTCCCCGAAAGTAGCCTAATATTGTTACACGGGATAGCAATCAAAAGGACCTGCGTCAGTCTTTCAAAGATTGATCATCTAAGGTAAAACTGATTATTTTAACTACTGTTTAGTTTTTTTTTTTTAAATAGCGCGATGTTGGTGAGAATATAAGTGGTTGGTAGCCGACTTCGCACTATACGTTAGTACCCTTTTGCATTTTAACGGTTATTGATCATGTTGCTACTCAAATAATTTTAGAACCTATAAAGTATAAATGTCTGAAGATTACGCAATAATTCGAGATTTTTCAAGTGTCTATAGTTTGCGTAGTATAGAGAGCCGTTTCTCGTGAACTAAATACAACTGAGAGCGGCGCGTTCGTGGAGGACCTGAATGTTCGTTTGGAGAAGTCAGAGCAGCCGCAGGAGTGTCGAGGATTTGCTCAATTTGGAGGGCATTTTGAACACTTTATTAACTTAACATGTAGGGGAGAATCGTATATTTATATGGTGCACGAACAATTGTTATTCAGGGAGAACTCCGTAGCATATGCTAATTCGTGGATGACAGGCGGTATCACTGAAATACAACGGCACATGGAGTCCGCAAACGGACCGATCTGATATCTACCTTGACAAAATTATATTTTCAATCACGTAATGTTGTTTCTGTGTGCCATATATTTAATAACTTTTTCAATTTGAGGCAGTTTCACTTCTGTCCACAAAGCGGTACTATTCGTTGACATTGACGTGCGCGTTAGGCTGTCCGTGCAGTCTTCGGTGAAGCCAGCTGCCGATTCCGTCTCTTCCTTTGGATGTTTCTGTGTACGATTAGAGAGGGAAAGTAATACATTAAGATTATTTTCATAGGTTACTTCAAACACCATTCACCATATACTCTGCATTTTTCACCTTTGTGGCCTTTACATTTAAATTGTGATATAATATCTATGAAAGCATACAGATTCGTTCAGATCTAACTTTCTCAATGGGTAAAGGGAATTGACCTTAAAATAAGGATTAAGTAATACAATTATTGAACAACTAACCGACCTATGTATGCGTATAAAAACGATGTATATGAACAACCTTGTAAGCTAATTTAAAAAAGTCTCGCACCCAGCAGCATATTCTGTTTTTTTAAAACAAAAATGCTGGTCTTTTTGTGAATCTAGGCTAATTATTTTCTATTTCCGATGCAATTTTAGATTTTTTTTTGCGTGTAAATGTATAGTGGTGCAATATTAATTGTCAAGGGAATCGTTATGTTTGATTTGATCAACTAATTTTTTTTATTCAACACCAGACAATAACAACCCACAAAAAGATCTTATTTTATTTTTATTTTAGTTTTTCAAACTCCAAATTTTTGTTGCATTTTAAGATTATGATAAATTCAAGAAGATGCTTCGGAGATGTCAAGAGGGTCTCTATTTTAGGGTCACCTTGTTTTATGGGAAAGAATGCAGTTACAATGAACTTGTCAAGGTAACACATCATTTAGAGGGTGTTTCCAGTAATAAGGCTGGCGCGATCAGTCTTAGATAATGCTCTTTGGAAAATGACTCAGCGGCGTTAAATTGAATAGAATGCTGTTTGAATTTATGTTTTTTCATGCTATTGTAACAAATACAATAGCCTAGTTTATTGTGCCCACTCAGTGTGGACGGAATGTGAAATCTTAATAAAAAAAGTTTTTCTGAGATTTTCCTAAGTGTCTACCCGGTAATAGCCCGGTGTCTAATAATACATTCTTGTCTTAAGTGAGTGAAGGGTAGTGTGAAAAACAATCCCTCGGCTTGCTCTCTGTCAAAGTGAAGTTGATATCGTAACGGTATTTTGTTTTGAACAGTTGGTGTTAGCGGTGAGTGCAAGTACCCTCATAAGGTAACGTGGCTCCGGAGCCCAATGCAAGTCTAAATAGCACATTTATAATTAGATTGCCAATTCAGCACATTGTCCTGATTGCTATACAGGAATACTCGGCAATGTCTGCCTAGGCGCTCAATAATATAGTTTGTCTCACTCGCGAACAGTGGGACTGTTCAGCTGTAGCCCCGTCAATACACTCAAATGTAATCTATTGAAAGGTTGTGAAGCTGTCTTTGCACTTGGTTACTATTGTTTCTATTTCATTTTTGACATATAAATAAGATCGCATATCATTTCAGATTAGTTGTTTTCATGGTTCCATTTCGTTTTTATTTGCAATCACATTTTGGAAATGATTGTGAAGAATAAAAGACGTTTCAAATCGCTTTATTGCCACTTTAGTAAAAAAAAACTCTGACTAATGTCACCCCCAGAACGCTTGAATTCACTGCACATGCGACGTCCAATTCACTGGCTTTCTCTATTTCGTGATTTTCTAATAATTGCGAGTGAAGCACGTAACAAATATTTTGATGACTTAAAACAGGTGTTTATTTTATATTTCTATTATTGTCAATTCCTTTCGTTATATTTTGTGTTGGCCTTTGCCTATTTTTTTATACCCATTCATGCAGGTGGAAATTCAATGCTTAAAAAAAAATCGTCTGTTTTCCAGGGCTGTCTTTGAGTGGATATCTGAGGAGCTCGAACAACTTGGAAGATTGTACTTCATTTCAGAATTGATTCCGAGCAAAATATCGATAATCTGACGCATATGTTGCCAGTAAGTTCAAATGCATCCGAATTATCCTACTATATATCCTATTATATCATACTGACACCCCATGCTCTTTCACAATTCAAGCCTTGTGTAAATAGTGCATATCCCACTTTCTTCCCACCATCAATGACTGACATTGACATGTTCCTTGACATTTTTAATTAAAAAACTCATAAAAAGGCAAATAATGACACCATTGTTTTTAAACTTTTTTTGTGTCAATTTTATGTTATCGTTGTGTCATATAACATTATAGTATATTTTTACTCTATTGATAAAATGGGTAGAATTTTGTTTTTAAAGTACCTTTTAATATAAATATTTCAGTGTTTAACAAGTTTTTTTACATAAATTAATGGGATGCATTCATTTAAATCCTTCATAAATGTAATTTATTAAGGTAGTTAGCGCCACTATTGGGACAGTAAAATATGTATTTTATCGGCTAGTCGGATACCGTTCTCTGCTGGGATTCATGCTTTTATGAGAATAAGTACAGTTTTGAAGCAATATAATGGGTTTTGTAATTATTCTGTTGCAATTACATGTGTGGTTATTCATGCCACGGTCTCCCAGGACCTCCTCTTCTGCTGTGCAATTATTTACAGTGTTACTATTATCAGCTCAATCAACCTCTGTGCTTTTGTGCGCACATCCATTGTTACATGCTATGTGTGTATGTGTGTGTGCGTGTGTGTATGTGTGTGCGTGTGTGTGATTGTGTCTGTGACTGTGTGTGTTTACTGTTTATGTGGGTTTGCAGTGGACTCTTTCACTTGCGTAGGATAAACTGTGCTTAACCATATTATTGTTCCTCTGAGTCTCATACTGTTCCTGTAAATCCACATTATCTCATTCAATGGGACAATTTCAAAGTGGTTTACCCTTTCTGTTTTATGAATGATTTGTTACATGAAAGAAGAGATGACTGAGAAAACTAGCCCCTTAGTGCTCTGCCCGTGTGGACGCTGCTCTGCCCGTGTGCAGCCACAGTGCTCTGCCTGTGTATAGCCATAGTACTCTGCCCGTTTGGAGCCACAGTGCTCTGCCCGTTTGGAGCCACACTGCTCTGCCTGTGTGGACGCTGCTCTGCCCGTGTGGAGCCACACTGCTCTGCCCGTGTATAGCCACAGTGCTCTGCCCGTGTGGACGCTGCTCTGCCCGTGTATAGCCATAGTGCTCTGCCCGTATGGAGCCACAGTGCTCTGCCCGTTTGGAGCCACACTGCTCTGCCCGTTTGGAGCCACAGTGCTCTGCCCGTTTGGAGCCACACTGCTCTGCCTGTTTGGAGCCACACTGCTCTGCCCATGTGGACGCTGCTCTGCCCGTGTGGAGCCACACTGCTCTGCCCGTGTATAGCCACAGTGCTCTGCCCGTGTGGACGCTGCTCTGCCCGGGTATAGTTATAGTGCTCTGCCTGTGTATAGCCATAGTACTCTGCCCGTTTGGAGCCACACTGCTTTGCCCGTTTGGAGCCACAGTGCTCTGCCCATTTGGAGCCACACTGCTCTGCCCGTGTATAGCCACAGTGCTCTGCCTGTTTGGAGCCACACTGCTCTGCCCATTTGGAGCCACACTGCTCTGCCTGTGTGGACGCTGCTCTGCCCGTGTGGAGCCACAGTGCTCTGCCCATGTATAGCCACAGTGCTCTGCCCGTGTGGATGCTGCTCTGCCCGTGTATAGTTATAGTGCTCTGCCTGTGTATAGCCATAGTACTCTGCCCGTTTGGAGCCACACTGCTCTGCCCGTGTGGAGCCACAGTGCTCTGCCCGTGTGGACGCTGCTCTGCCCGTGTATAGTTATAGTGCTCTGCCCGTATGGAGCCACAGTGCTCTGCCCGTGTGGAGCCTCACTGCTCTGCCAAACCCTTTCGGAGGGCTTGTGCTCGCCATTCCACTCCATTCCACGTCTGGGAAGTCCAGGTCCACGGGATGAACTTAATGGAAATGTTGGTTTAATTTGATGGCCTCACTCTCCAAGTTACTGGTTAATCAGAAGCTAATTCCCTTGCTAAACTGAATAGCCTGCTATCAAAATGATATCATGACCTGTCTATGATAATCTGACCCCAAAGCACAGGGCGGGCCCCCTCTCAGAGACTACAAGTACTGGGACCAACTGTACATTACAGTGATTATATTGCTTACAAAGTCTACTTGTTAAGAATTTGTCCACACAGTTATTTGCATTTAAAGAAATGGATTAACTCCATAATTGGATCAGTTAATTGAGACAGACTGAAGTTCTAATCAGAAAAATTATTATTTAAGGTCAGTGTGTAACAATCTTCCTTTAGAGTAGACGGATGTTTGTACTCTTTTTCAAACTAGTGCTAGAGTTTCACTGTTGAGCATTCAAAGCCACTCCGATTTCTTGTAAATCTCTTGCACCTCACAAATCCAGAAGGACACAAAATAAATAAGAGACGTTGGCGGGCAGGTACACAGTGCTCTAGGGGTAGCTAGCACGGAGAGAGCAGCCAGTCTAGCAGGCAGCCAGAGGGATCGGCTCAGGTGTGCTCAGGTAGCCCTCAGAAGCCGCTTGTGGGGGAGTGCGTGGCGGGGCGGCCGGGGCCTGAAGAGGCCAAAGCAGACGAGAGACAATGGTAAACAGCAGCAGTCAGCCTGGTATTTAGTAGAGGAGGGCTGAGGCAGAGGAGAGTCTGCTCTGAACAGCAGCAGTCAGCCTGGTATAAAGTATAGGAAGGCTAAGGCAGAAGGAGAGTCAGTTCTGAACAGCAGCAGTCAGCCTGGTATAAAGTAGAGGAGGCTGAGGCAGAAGGAGGGGAGGATGGCGGCCGATAATCAATGTGGCGGCACATGTTGTGACATCTGTCTTTGTAAGTGCTAGCTAATTTGTGGTGGAATAATCTCGACAATGATCAAAAACCAAAGGCACACACGCTTATTAAGGGAGCTTCTTTTTTTTTTGCAAGTTGTTCCCGACCAAACAAATGTTTTTGATGGCGGCTGTCGACGAGGGTGGTTTGCTTCTAGAACTCTTGTTTTTGCGTTCTGTGCTATTTTTATAGCGAGCATATTCAAGCAGAATCTAATTAGGTTGTGATTGAGACCAAAGCAAATTCAGGAGTGACCTAACTGTTAGTTTGTGTGTGTATGTGTGTGTATGTGTGTGTGTGTGTTTGTGTTTGTACTTTACACATCCAATTGTTGGTTGTGACCTTGGGCTCAGGAGCCTTTAAAAACAGGTTGATTCAGGAGACACTCGAGAAGTGAACCACACCTGAGCCCAGTGAGACAGGCAGCATTGAACGCAAACCTAGGCTAAGACAGGGTCTTTATCTGGACCTTGATATTGCTTTCTGCATTAGAATCCATCATAAAAGGAAGGAACGCATTGTGTAAATATATATATATATATATTTATATATAAATATGTATCGTTTTTGGGCAGTATAATTGCACAAGTAACATAAGTGGCTCAATTTGATCTGTATCATTCGCTCACCCGTTGAATCTGTTTTTCCCAAAATAATTGGACATTTCCTTTTAATCCAGAGCATAGTTCTGCATAATTAAGTTTGATTTGAAAATGAAACAGTAGACGACTATGGTAAATAGCCTCTGTTGAAGCCACTGTCGTTGAAGAAAAAAAAAGGATTCACACATGAATATGTCAAACTAATTGGAGGGGCTTTGGTGGCGGTCTGTTTGTGACATCGGCCTGTTCCTGTAGGGGACTGTAATCAGGTGGAGGAATTACTGCAGCTCATTGTTTTTAGGAATCAGGGGAACATTTGCACGGGGCCTGTGTTAAGATGGTTGCTGCTATTTCCATATCAAAGGGGCCCGCAGTGCAGACGGGCAGTAATTAAAATGTGGTCCTTTTGGGAACCCTTGTGTGCTTACACACTCTCGCTCTCACTCACACACACGCACACACACACACACACACACACACACACACATACAGACACACACTCACGTGCACTCACACACATACACGTACACACACAATCTCTCATATGTGTGGCCTTTTTATTCTGCAACACACTGACACACACACACCGTCACTCTCATGCATCGTAAACAGACTAAGCGAGGTTGGGTTTTACATCAGCTTTACCTTTTTGCACACATGGTCTACCTCTCCACGCTCTTTTTGTGTGTGACAGTGAAGGATCTTCTCTCCAGGAGCCAGCCTTTATGATCCATAGGAAGCCTGGGTTCTTCCCTTGTTGTTTCCAGGTCATCCGAAGGGTTCTCATTTCAAACGTTACTGTTAACAATCTGGATTGACATTGTCTTCCCGCATGGCCTGTTGTGTGGTTGACCTTAAATGGGACTTCATTTTCATGCTAATATTCCCACTTCCGAGGGAGGACACTCGATGTTCAGGGGAAGGAGGCCAGGGTCAGCTCCACATTGGATGGTTCCACGGCCCATTGTGATCCCTGTCCTGTTTGGTATTGAAGAAGCTCTGAAGATCTGAGCCGGAGTCTGGTGAGCAAACGAGGGAAAAGAGATTAGTGCAACGTGCAGGACCTCTGAGCTCCTCACACATGAACGCACAGACACACACCTACACCAACACACACACACACACACACACACACACTCTTGCTCAGAACCCCCCCTCCACACACACACACACAAAGCGATCGAACAACTCTTTCCTTGTGATCCCCCCATTGTGTTTGGATCAGGCCTTTTCCCTTGGGCTGGCCGCTGCCAAGGACTTAGCACAAAAGGACACTATGGAAATCTCCCTGTGGAGAACAAACGTTGGCAGCTCAGAGAGCCAGGGACCACCTTTTAAAGGGACAGGAGCAGAACATCTCAAAGAATCCCTTCTGGGCTGCCTTTCCAACGAGGAGGGCTGGGTTGCAAGAAAGCAGGTCGACTTTTAGTTGGGATTAGTTGGGAGTTGTCATTGGGAATATTGCATGAAACGCTCAAGCCAAGGGAAGAATAACAAGACCAAAATATTTACTTTTTTACTACTTACTTGTTTTTCTCTTAAAGAAATCTTTTTTGCCTGTGATGGTGACGAGTTGAAATGAGGCTTTAACATAGGAGTGAACACGAGGCCCATTTATTTGACATAGACAAGCCAAAGGCTTGGTTCAGAGTGTGTTTGATGGAGAGCGTAATGGATCTGCCTCTCAGCTGAGGGGGGCTGGTCTCTCCAGCAGCGCGGCGTGGCGGAGCGGCAGGCCTGGCCCCAAGCCTCTCCGACGGGCCTTCCCGCCACAGACATTGAGAGAGTCTGACACCAGCCAGTTGGTGGAGGCTGACAGCCTGCCCGGTGTCTGCCAGACCCATCCAACAGGAGACGCCAACTATGCTCCAAGGTTGTGACTGAGCAAGCCAATTTGGGCTCTCGCTCTGCTCCCACACAACCCTGGCAAAGCAGGCTGGGAGCGATGTGGATGTAGTCAACAGGCCCTCTGAGAGAGAGAGAGAGAGAGAGAGAGTGAGTGTGTGTGTGTGTGTGTGTGTGTGTGTGTATGTGTGTCTGTGTGTGTGGGCACACATAGTGTGTGTGTTTTGCTGTATGAGATTTGCCTTGGCACATCCCAGTGCCCCCCTCACAGTTTTCCCGTCACGATAGATTCTGCTTTGCGTTTGTTCCTTTGACGTTTCTTCAGGCTGGTTGGATGTTATTTGTCATGCCAGTGTTGGCGTCTGTGATAGATGTTTGACCTCCCAACATTCAGACAGGGAAATGGAAAAGTGTCCACTCCAGTATCAGTGAACGTCAGCCATGTTGACTTTTGAGACTAGCTCGGCAAACTGAGAACAGCGGCTGGCTCACTAATTGGCACAGTGGAGTAATTTACTTGCGGTGGTGGGTGATGTAGTTCAGAGTTTCTGTAGTTTGTAGGCCTCTATACAGTACCTGAGACCTGGTGACAGGGGAAAACACGGCGCGCTCTCACACAAGAACCTTCACTGGGATTTCCAACAAAACCGCCGGGGAGAAGTTATGGAAACCGAAGGGACTTCTGGAGCCAAGAAAATCTGATTCCTGACAGTTTCTGTGTGGAAAGTGGGGGTGCATAATGCCAAGACTGTATCAGAGTGACAAAAGGAGGGGAGAACGGCGTGGGCAGGACTGGAACTGGTGCTTGTGGCTGAGGTTCTGATGAAGTTCACCAAAACCTCTTCTTCTTTGTTTCCTTCCTTGGGGATTATTTAGACCGCTGTGGATTCAGTGCAGAAGGCTTTGCCTTCCGTGTGCGTCATGAAAACATGTCCGGAGCAGGCCTCACCGCAAACGTTCTCTGTTTCTCTCCTTCTCTCTGCCCCCCCCCCCCACCCCCCCTCCCTATCTATACCCGACAGTCCTTCACAGAGTAGAGCGGCCTGAGGTGGCACCTTTTTCCTAAGTCAAAGCCAAGGGGGGGGCCTCTGTGGAGCTGACATCTCTCTGCTCCGCGCCGTAACTTCATAATCTCATAATAGACCGGCCCCATTGAGCCACGTGAATACAGAACGAGTGTGTGTGTGTGCCGTGGGTGACGGAGTGCTGCCGTCTCTCTCCGCGGCTTCAGGAGCCGTTTCATTCGCCGCTGCCTACTCCTGCCCCTGCCAGCACCTATTAGCCGCGCCACAGTACAAACACCGCGCTTGGAAAATGTGAGCCGTGAGCCTCGGTGCGCGACTGGAAAACAAATCCAAATTGAATTAGAATACAACCGCTCGCTCGTTAGAGAGCCGGCGCAACAGCAACGGTGCCGGGGCTCACAACGAGGGCCCTGAAGCCCTCCGTGGTCGGGGCCGTGTGGAGGGCATTTACATGGCTGCTGTGATGACCATCTTTATCTAACCCGCAGGCTCCAGGGTTTTGTGGAGCTGCGTTTGTTCAGAAGCAGAGCACAGCCCTAGCACTCGTCCGGATGTCAAGTTCCCAGTTCCAAGACTCCATAGGCAGAGCAAAAACCTTATGATCATCCTCTTCCATGTTGATTTCTTTTTGAATGGCCCGAAAAGTGTGCGCCAGATCTGCTGACATGATGGAGAAAGCTGGCGGCTTGGCCGGAGCCCTGCATATCCCATGAGCCTCTTTGAAAGTCTGTGAGGATGGCCGCTCTGGCACACGTCGCACACCCACATACAACACACGCAGGGCCGCGCTCTGCCAGGCTGTAAGTGTGCTGGAGCTCCAGGGAGGGGGCCTGCGGGGGGAGGCGACTGACAAGGGGAGGTGAGGAGGAGGGCTGGTTTGACTGTTGGTGCTGGTTTTCAGGCACACCAGTTCTTTTTCCACTGGTCGTGTTAGACAACACAAAGTCCGCCATTAAACTAACGGTTTAGAGGAGCCCGGCACAGTGTCTCCTTACGGTACAGTGAAAGTGAAACCGACCGGTGTGAGAGAGGTTACGCCCTGGCTTCTCCCGAGTCCTCTGGGACCTTAGACCGGCTGCTACTGTTGTTTTGGACGGCTCTAACAGGCTCTGTGTCAATAGAGAAGTGGTAGTAATCTACTTCAACGGCCTTAAAAAAGGCAGCCCTAGTGGTGTGGGCAAGAACAGCGGCTCAAGAGGGAAGTTACGATTGGTGCCTGGTCATTAGAATGCATTATTCTGCAGTAACACACACTCACATACTACGTGAAACTTACACTGGTGCTCGTAAAGGAACACACACACACACACACACACACACACACACACACACACACACACACACACACACACACACACACAACAGGCCTAGATTGAGGTACAATGTATCCATGTAGAGTAGGGCCTTGGGCCTTGGTCATGAGGGTGGAGCCATGGGGCGAGGAGAAGGAGGGAGGGATGGATCCTCTCTTTCCCTTCCAGGCTAAATTTATTGGTCACCATCTGCAGCAGGGTGGAGGAGTTTGGGCTGTGGCCGGGCCCAGAGAAAGGCCTTTAATTAAACAGTCATCATTATCAACTTGTGGTCGGCCATCATCCCCGATGCTGGCTTTGAGAGCATGACATGGGATCACTGAGGCTTCATTGAAGCCAGTGTTGGACTGAATTAGAAAGGGAGAGAGAGAGAAAGAGAGAGAGAGAGAAAGAGAGAGATGTATACCTTTTTTTCTTCCTTCTCCTTCTCTCTCCGGCTGTTGGCAGAAGAGCGAGCGGCGAGCGGCCCCTGTGCCATATCCACTCAGGTTTAAACCATTACCCCGACCTGGGAAGGAGACGCAGAATGCAGCCTGGGCCTGGGATAGCCATCGCCATGCTGCCTGGGCTCTGGCTCCAAGCTGGGCTCTGAGACCCGGGCCAGGACTCACCCGTCAGACGGAGAGGGAGAGGAGAGCGAAGGCTCTCAATCATGTCTCTGGGTGGGAGAGGGCGTGCCTACAGGATCCGCGTCCCTGCTGCTGGAGAAGTTCACCCCGTTTCAGCTCGACAGGCCTCTTTAATATAGTATTTCACGGCTTGATGTGTGAGTGACAGGAGGCTGCTCCAAGAGGACGGCAAAATGGTTTATTAGGACTTAATTAGAGCTATGTGATTAAAGGGGAAGTGACTGTGATTAAGACCCAGCAACGAGCGGCGATGTCGTGAAGGGGGATGATTATTCACGGAGGAGACAAGCGGGGACGTGTGTGTGTGTGTGTACCCATGAGCGTGTGTGTGTGTGTGTGTCTGTGCCTGAGCGAGTGTGTGCGTGCGTGTGATTGTGTCCGTGTGTGTTGGCTGCTGCCTCACCCTACTTGTACGATATCATCTTGGCTGTGCGGATCTCTTGTACGGCTGGGCTATTAACCAGAAAGTACACTACTTAACTGATAGCTGGGCTTCTTCCTGTGAGGAAGTAGAGCCGTCTTTTTTTGGTGTCTGTGACTCATCGGAAAGTAAGAGCGCTTCCCTGTGTGGACGTTGTTTTAGAGGGCTGATTAAGGGCTCTCAAATGAGAGCTGTGCTGACGTTTTGAGAGGAGAAAAGAGAAGTGAGACAATGTTTGACTTGTCTCCCGAACCCTTTCGGAGCGACATGCCGGGGTGCTGCTGTGGACATTCGTAGTCCATTGCACGGGAGACATCGAGGACCGCCCAGCAAAGCTCTCTTTCTACTCCTCAGTGGCTCGACAGTCAAAAGTGTGCTTGTTTTCATGAACTGCAGAAAAGTTAAAGCGTTGATATATGTACTAATTATTAATAATTATCAGCTGTGGTCAGTCAATGTCGGGGCTATTTCGATGCTTCTTTTCAACCGCATAAAGCTCAAAGACGTATTGATATCCACCATTTCAAAATCAATTTTTTTTGTGTGGGAGTTTTTTCTATGTCGGAGATAGAAACGGCGCCTGGCGATTTTTACAATTTCACAACTGACTTCCTTCTTAAAATGACAGTGGCTAACCTGCCTATTACTCCCTTTGATTTCAACAGTACATGCTTCTGTGCTCTCGGAGGTATTCATAATAAGCTTAAACCTCTCGTCTGCTGCAAAACGCTGCTTATCTCTCAGCTATTCAAGAACGAGACTTTTTTTCTTTTGCTCTCTCTCTCTCTCTCTCTCTCCCTCCCTCTCTCTCTCGCTGGCTCTTTTCCCCTATAATGTGGTCGGCCTCCACGACATCACAGGGAATTGATTATGAAAACACCATCTTCAAGCTGCTGAATTCTTAATGGCCTTCCTCATTGCCGTGGGAAAGGGTTGGCGTGTGCTCTTTCCCCTGCTCGCCGGTCCATTAACACAGAGAGAGGCTCAGTGATGCAACCTGAGCTGTGTGCAGGCCATGCATACATAATATATCATACAAGACTATAATATAGTACATAAAATATAGGCTTAACATATATATAATAAAGATTATAATATAGTGTATGATACATATATTATATAAAATATAGGCTTAACATATATAAAATAAAGTTGATAT
>JAVQJS010160404.1:0-17052 GCA_036024795.1 Galaxias rostratus
ACACACACACACACACACACACACACACACACACACACACACACACACACACACACACACACACACACACACACACACACACACACACACACACACAATGTGAAACAAAGCCGTGTGTGCACTGTGGCCCATGTACACTTATGATAATGCAACGTCTCTGACAGCCGCCATGGTTTTGATTTTCTAAAAGAGTAAAACAATGGATCTGTCACTCTCTAATACTATAATCCTCTTACAGCTGATCTCATCTATCAAAAACACACACACACACACACACACACGTGATGAGTCTCCCAAATAAAGAACACCATCTTCTTTGGGGTGGTACAGTAACCTTGGTTAACACACAAAATTTCAAAAAGTGTATTTTTGTAAACAAATACCAATTGTTTATTAGGACGATGGCCTATTTATGCTTGCACTTGCACTAATGTCACCGTATTACAGAGCCACAAATTGCAAAACCACAGACAGATTGAAAACTATGGCGGGACCATGCCTAAATTACATTATTCTATAACTGTGGACATTTCATTAATATACAACAAGGCCAAACTCACTGTTGTAGCTTCCATTAAAGACGTAGATTTAGAGGACAAAATTACGTACTGTATAAACCAACAATGACAGCATGTACTTACTATAATATGTATGATTACCACAAAAAGTCAGCCTACTGCGTTTAGAAATGCTCGTAATATAAACACAGTTGTTCCCAAAAGAAGGGGTTTCCACACTGCTCCGAAAAACGTTGCCCAAGCCTTTCAGACTTAGGAGTCTGTTATTGGGTAGCCATCCTTGTGAGAGACAGCCATCAATCTATAATTGCAACATTCAAGTAAGTGAGAGTTTAAGATCAGAGTCACACATGCAATCAAAAGAGAATTCTTCAAGCTGGGATTCGCATGTTCTAGAATCCTGTTTGACATCGATCCTTTCCCCCCACCCCCAACGCCTCACCAATCAACACTTCTGTCCAAAAAATAACAACGCTGCCCACTACCTCCAATCAGAATTGGGCTCATCCATTGTTTTGGGGCAACAGTCATTCAATCTCTTTAGTTCTGCGTTGCAAGAGTGTGTGTGTATGTGCGTGTGCGTGTGTGTGTGTGTGTGTGTGGACGCGTGTCCTCCTGCGTCTTAGGCCGTGGTGTTGTGGTGTGAAAGCGAGGGCAGGTACAGAAAGGTGTAGACCAGCAGCAGCAACAGCAGGGCCAGCAGCAGAGGAAGCCCCCAGTCGTTGGTCACCATGACCTGGGGACAGCGAGCCTGCAGGAACGATCCCGCCCGGGCCTCCATGGCCGGCCTGGAAGGGACTAGGCACCCCTCCCCACCACAGAGCCCACCGTGGTCCCCATGGGCCCTACAGCACTCCCTCACTCTGTCTCCTTTTCTCCACGTTCCCTCCGCCGGGTCACGGCGATCCAGGAATCGAAGGACGAGCGGAAAACGTCCCTTCTGTAAATTCCCTGTGTTACGAGCGGAAAGACTCCACCTTCCTCCTTCAAAGTAGCTGCCTGCTCCTCTGCCTCGTCTCCTCACTGGCGCGTGGCCTCTTGTCCACTTCTCCCTGCTGCCTCAGTGTGACTCCTCCCCTCTGTCGCCTTTCATTACTTCATATACTCTGACCATCATCACCATAAGAGACATCAGGAAAACAGCCCGCGCGACCCCCCACACCTGGCATAAAGGAGATTACTCTCTAAGCCTTTAAGAGCAGTCACCTTCAGCCCTCCGACACACGACCACAGCCAAAGTGTGTGTGTGTGTGTGTGTGTGTGTGTGGGGGGGGGGGGCACTCACGGCTCCAGTACGTAGGTGTACTGTCCCTCGGGCGTGCGGTCCTGTCGGTAGCACAGGTTGTAGGAGAGCATGGTGTCAATCAGGTCACTGAGCTGCTGCTTCTCCCTGCTGCTGAACAGCTGGGGGTTCACCTGGGCACACACACACACACACACACACACACACACACACACTGTGGTGAGTACAGCACACCGTCTCCGACCGAGACGCCCAGAGCCACCCGCATGTTCACCTACTGGTCGCAGTTTGGGGCAAATGATGTCGAGGAGCAGCGTGAGAACGTCGTTGGTCAGAGTGAGCTCGCTGACCCTGCTCCGGATGGAGGGCGGGATGTCGTTCAGCATGGACGCCAGCGCATTCCTGCTGCTTTGGGAGCGGGACAGAGCCTGACACCAGCAAGGAGACAACACACAGGGGTTGAGGTAAGCAAAACGTCAGGGGGGAACTACACTTACTCTTACAGTCTATAGTCTATGCGTCAGAGTACCTCGTTCTGGCTGTGCGGGTAGATGATGCGGGGCACATTTATGTTAGCGAAGAGGAAGTGGAAGGTGATCGACAGGAAGGGCAGGTATCGCATCAGGGAGAAGTTCGCCCCCTGCAGCATGGTCTTGTTCAGCCTGTCGGAGAAGGACAGCCAATCCAGAGCGTCGCACACAGTGCGCAGGCTGGGGTCCCGCACTCGCATGGACAGGAAGTTGTCGTATAGGCCCTGGAGGAGGACAGAGAAGGGACCCCAAAGAAAAGGGTATGAAAAAGACAAACCGGAGCAATGACCAACGATACAAAACCAGCATGAAAGTGTCTTACAAATGTCCATGTGTGTGTGTGTGTGTACTACCTGCATAACCTTGTCATACTCTCCACTGGACCCTGCCAGGTGTAGAATATGCTGGAATCTCTGAGCCCCTACTCCTTCCCTGAGCAACTCCTCAGACTCTCCCATGCGCTTCCTGCAACACCAGACAAAAGCCAATCAGGGCCATGGTTGCCAAATAAGGTCAGTGACAGGTCCTTTAGAAAAGAGGTGACAGACATGCACGGGTTATGTATCGTGAGGCCTAAAGTCCATGGTGACTTTTGGGTCAGCTTATATTGTTTGGTTTCCCCCTAAATGTAATGAAGGACATGCCACCACCCTTTATAGCCAGATCATCTTCATATTTAAAAACATTATGCATCGACAGATTAATTTGTATTTCTATCACTTCAGGCATATATATATATATATATATATATATATATATATATATTATTTTCGTCAAAATATCTCTTTTATTTTGATTTAGGAAAACCAATGTACCTTTTGGTGCGTGGCAGCTGGAAGATCTCCTGCCAGAGGTGGAACAAGCCTTTGTTCTGGTCCTTCTGGCCCACGGACATGTTCTGGACCGTCTGCGCGTCCACCTGCCTCTTGCCTCGCCCATGGAGGAACTAAACACATAAACGCACAGCGGCTTCACAGACATGCCGTTACCCGGGATACCCACCGGGCCTTGTCGAGCGGAGGCGTCAACCCGGGCCTAGGCAGCACGGACAGACAGCACGGATAGACAGACAGCACGGATAGACAGACAGCACGGATAGACAGACAGCACGGACAGACAGCACGGATAGACAGACAGCACGGACAGGCAGCACGGACAGACAGCACGGACAGACAGCACGGACAGACAGCACGGACAGACAGCACGGACAGACAGCACGGACACACCGCCCCACTACCTGTAGCGTGTTGATGCAGGAGCGGATGTCGTTGTCGGCCTTCTCACACAGCGCTATCAGGGTGCCTGTGTCCGCCTTCATCCCCTGCCGACGCGATATCTGGCAACGACACAGCAGTCACACAACAACAAAGCATCTTGAACATAGGCTTATATATTAGATATTGGTTGCATGCGATGTGTCTCCATATCTTGTCTGTCTTCCACGCATCCTGCTGTGTGTCTAAGCAGGCGAGGTGTTCACCCACCTCGGCCAATCGCTGGGCCAGACGAGAAGGTTGGGTCTGAGGAAAAGCCAATAGGAAGGCATGCTGCCTCAGAGGCCTGAGAGCTGGAACATAACTGACAGGGGAGACGGCGAATTAGGGCAAATAATTAGGTCTTAAACAGGAAGGGTACATCTCACACAAGTTGCTTCTATCGCAATTTATCAGTTGGTAGCCATCCCAAATATGCACCTTGTGCACACACATGCAATGATACGTAAACAGACAAACGTACAGGTCCAACACACACATGTAACACACACACCAACACACACATGCGATGATAGGTAAGCAGACAAACGTACAGGTCGTTACAGATGCAGATGATGGGCCGAAGCAGCATGGACTCTCTCTTTCTCTTCTTCTTTGCCGTCTCTCCCCCTGACTCTGTCCCCACTCCGTGTCCCTCCTTCTTGTTGATGGTGGCCAACAGGACATTGATGGCCGCCTGTTGACAACATTGACAGAGAAGAGGGAGTGTCACACAGAATGCTTTAGGTACTCAATAACACTGCATGTCGTTTTTGTTTCAAATCTAATTTACTCGGTCAATCTGTAGTCAAACATCTATGATAAACGACAACCACTGTTTTGGAGTGTGAATCTGGATTAGGCGTGAACTGACCGCCGGCGCTCCGTCGATCTCATCGATGATGAGGCAGTTAGGTTTCTCGTTGGCCCCCAACACAGACTTCATTTGGGTCGCCGTGTCGATGCGTTTCTGGAACAACTCAGCGCTGCGGTCGTCACTATGGAAACAGCGGGGACGTTAGCTTCAACCCACCGTCACAGCTTTCAAATACTTTCTGGGCACGCCGTGTTTGGGCCTTATGCCATTGTTTGTCAAAAGCAACTGATAACGAGTGGACCGAAACCAAACCAATTTTGATCAAAGACCGTTTGGGTTTCAGTGCGAGGGGTTAAGTCAGACTGGGACTGACTGACCTGGCATTAATCTCCACCACGTTGTACCCAGCATGCCTTGTGATAATGTGGGCCAATGTGGTCTTCCCCAAACCTGGAGGCCCGGACAGCAACGCCACCTAAAGACAAGAGTAAGATGGCTGTTAGATGGGTGTCCTTGGGGATTGATGGAGTGGATCTGATGATGTGGGTGCACACGTGCGTGCGTTTTTATGTGTGCGCGCGCGCAAAAATTGAGAGCACCTTGTATTTGGGCCGTTGGAACTGGTCAAGTTCCGCCTCCAGTATTTCTTCTGTCATCTGACTTTTTGTCTTGAACTTGCGGTTCGAGTTCTGATTGTCTGGCTGCTGGTTGGCGGCTTGTCTTTCGGATGCGGTTGGGCGAGACTTCCTTTCTCTCCCAAACACCACCGTGTCCCATAGCTTCAACCACTTCAGTAGGCAGCGGTTGGTAAACTAAAAACAACACAAGCAACTTACATGAATGAACATACGAAGATTCCATATGCAGTCTTTAAAGCTGTAGGCCCAATATGCACATTAAATACAGAGCAGACCACAGACTTTGACTTAGATACATTACATGTTAAAATTTCGCTATTTAAAGTAAAGTCATGTTATCCTAACAACAACAATAAACAGTAACGAGTTTCAGAATATATAAATGTTCATATTTATCTTAATGTGGCATTTTAGCACTATGATGTTCCCATAGCAGAAGCTGTGGTAAAACTGACTGTGAAAGGTTCCACTGGGTCCTGCTCCACAGAAAACCTCCACTCACATCATCGCTGAGCAGCTCCGTGTAGTGTGCGGGGGAGAATTTATCCACCCACAGCCTCGAGTTACTCCTGTTCTCTTCATTTCCCCCCTCCTCCTCCACATCCTCTTCTTCTGTCATTCTGCCACCCGGATCCACCATATCCTCCTGTACTCCACTAACACAGACCAGAATACAGCATGATTAGACTGGGATATATCCTATTAGTAATACATGTACACAGTAAACTATGCAAGCTTCCAGTTATGGCTAGTGTCTCTCTCTCTCTCTCTCTCTCTCTCTCTCTCTCTCTCTCTCTCTCTCACTCCCGGCTCCATTTAGTGAGCAAATATCATATGCGTTATTATCTTACCTAAGGTGTGCGTGTGCGTGCGAGCAGGCGCGTTACCTGGCCAGTAGCTCTGAAAGACGAATTGCTTCCTCCACCTGCATTTGATGACGCTGAACCCCAAAACAATAAGACGAAACACATTCTCCTTAACATGCAAGTCCTAAATTGACCTTAAAGAACATAACATGATGAGGGATATGTCAAACTGTTTGTTCACTCACCCTGTCTGCCACTTGCTCCCTCAACACCTCCACGGGCACAGACAGCAGCCCAAGGTGACCCTGGGCGTCAAGCAGGTTCCTACGGTCCACTACCTAGACAGGCCAAGGCAAAGCTGTAAGCAAGCAGTGCCTCTCTAAAGCAGACAGTGTTTACACCACCACCAGGTCGCAGTTACTATGGCAACATGACTGTGAAAAGAAGCTGACGGAGGGAGGAGTGACTGGAGAGGGGGAGGGGGGGGTCCGGGTGGATGACCTTTGACTCCGTTCCCTCTGCTTGACGAAGATAAACACGGTTTCCAGACGAGTCCGTCACCGTCACGTATCCCCCTTCCAGAGGGGGGCGCTTTAGCACGTGACGCGGCGCTGTAGCCGAGGGAATCGCAACGCGCCGTGGCGACTCCTGGATGGCTAAGAAGCCACTGATGTCCAATACTGAATGCGCAGATCTGAAACACACACACATACGATCAGAACCCTTAAAACAAGATTTGACCTGACTACTGTTAAACTTCCTCTACTCATGCCACAGTCTGACCTATGAGTGCGCGGGCCTTCATACTCCTCTGGGGAGGAGGGGGGTGTGATGTCATCGGTCAAAGATGGAGGTGGGATGTTCTCAGTCTGGGAATGCTGAAACAGTCTCTTGGCAGCGCCAATTTCCTTCCGGACCCGCTTTGCTTTTGGAGCTGAAAGAACCGGTTTGAAAGGAGCAGTGAATGACTAATGTCGTAGTTAACATAACTTACACAAAGACAAAGACTCACTTAAGGGTTGATCACTCAGAAGGTATTCTATATGTTCATCATCCAGCTGTAATTGTATGGCGCTATCTGTGGGTGGCTTCAATTGGCTCTTGGATGCATGGTCTTCATCAGGGCCAGCATTTGGATGTTTCGTCTTTCTATGCTCTGAGCGCTTTACAGGGGGGCTTGGTTCCTCTGCAGAGATACATGGAAACTTTAACCACTTTACTTGCATTGCAAAGCAAAAACAGCAAAATACTCGCCTACATACGTCTAAACGTGCACAATAAGATGCAATATATTACAATATGTGGAACGAGCAAATGAAAACTTCAAGAGTGAATTGGTTACATAGCCGAAAGGTTATTATAGCCTACATAACAGGTATGCTTTTGAATGTATAGTTTTCTGCATAGTGCACATCTAGTCACCCTGCTACATTAATTAACGTTAACGGGTCGCAATTTCCAATAACCCATTTTGGGTGTTTTAACAGCTATTACTCACTGTCAAAATCGGCCATTACTTCCAACTCATCAGCAAACTGCTGATCGAAGTCGTCCTCTATCCCGTACATCTCATCATATTCATCCATGGTAACGTTTAGGTTTAATATAAAGAGGCAGTAAATTACGGCTCCGCATGAAATAGGAAACTTAAAGCAAGCGTATTTGCTTTCTCTCTGTTAAGAGTTCGCGGGAAGTTTATTTTTCAAGACTGCTTCCGGGTAACGCAGCTTTCGCTGCACCTCATTGGATGATGCTTGTGCTCACTTTACTTCTAAACTTTTTCCGTGCTTTGGCATGAACTTCGTTCCCAAACTAGAGTTTGGTCAGAGCTCGATGAAAAAATACAGACAATAAGGATACATTATATATTTATTATTTTAGTTATAGACATCGACTGTTTTTATTTTCCAACATTGCCATTAAAGGGAGGTAACATTGTATAAAAATATATTAGCATAGCCTTTTAAAACCACAACACGATTTTTTTAAATGAAATAAACAACTAATATTTACGCAATACAGTTAAATTTTGAAGTTCAGACGAAATCGCTTAAGGGTGCTCTATCTGTTCAAATCTTGTTTAATCCTGTTCCATTTAGGCTACCAGAGCAAAACAAATTAAAATTTCCCATGTCCTGCTTTATTAATATTTGGCCTTTCAATTTTGAAAACGTCTTGTGAGCGTGTTCTATGATCATAGGATGTGGCTACACTATATTATAGATATTTGTGCCTCTGCAAAAATTCTGCGAAGTACATTTTACACATCTGATAGCATTCTTTATTCTAGTGTACAATTAGAGATGAATTCTAAATTTGTGAACATGCTTTTTCTAAACGACTAAATAAAAAGTTAAATTATTAGGCATATACAATGTGCTACCTAAATGGAGGTTAAAGGTTGTTTATCTTTTCACACTGGTGTAAAAATACAACTTTACAGCTACCAAAACACTTGTGCACTGCAACACGCCTAATTTCAGCTCCATTTAGTGAGTAAATGTGATACGCCTTATTATCTTACCTAATGTGTGTGTGTGTGTGTGTGTGTGTGTGTGTGTGTGTGTGTGTGTGGGGCGGGGGCACTGTTTAGGGTTGTGGGCCACATTAAAATATGTTACTCACAAATGTATTGATAACGCAATGTATTGAGACCTTTTGTTATTCATTCCCACTCCAGCTCAGGGCCCCCTGTGTCTTTCCTTTCTAATGACAGCCACTGTACCTGTACCTTTCTAACGACAGCCACTGTACCCGCTCAAAAGGTGGGCGAGATTGATTATAATTGGTGATAGTGTGTGACGTCAGGGAGCTTCCACCATCTGTTCCCCTTAGAAGACAAACAAGCACAGGAACGTTTGCGTGTGCAAGAGAAACGGATCACCTCAACTTCAACTTGTCCTTTAACGTTTGGTAAAATAAAATCCATAGAAAAAAAATGCACTACAATTTGTATAAAAAATACCGACCGACCCAAACAGGGTTAAATAAACCTAAAATGTATCAGCTGAAAGGTCTTCTGCTCTTCAACTAGACTAAATGACTTGAAGCCATTCAATTAAATGCATTGAACTATTTTTTGTCACTGCAGGTAAACAATGAACAAAGAGCTGGGAAGCTTCTTGTAGTGATCCCCACCTCCCACCATACCCTTCCTAAAATCCTGGAGATGTTTTTGTTAATTCAGATGCTAATGATTAGAACCCAGTCAAAGATAATGATTGACTCTGTGTGTGTGTGTGTGTGTCTGTATGTGTGTGTGTGTGTGTGTGTGTGTGCATGGTGTGTGTGTGTGTGCATGAGTGTGTGTGTGTGTGTGTGTGTGTGTGTGTGGTGTGGTGTGTGTGCGTGCGTGAGAATATGTATGTGCGCAAGGATGTTTGGTCAAAGGTCCACATGAGCATCTGCGTTTGAGTTCTCGTACACATGCCCACAGGTACACACACTCCATTATCACCTAGCAGGATGTGTGTGTCAGCGTTGCAGGTGCCACATTAAGCTGATGTGCTTAATCATCAATCCTACCAAATGACTGCCCCCTTTCACCACTCTCTCTCACTCTTTCTCTCTCTCTCTCTCTCTCTCTCTCTCTCTCTCTCTCTCTCTCTCTCTCTCTCTCTCTCTCACACACACACACACACACACACACATTTTCTCTCTGTCTTTCAGGAACCACAAGGGTCTTCACAAGGGAAGTCAACGGCACACCCTTCTCCAAAAGGCTAGGGAGTGTTCAGGGATGTAGAGAGTTTGTAGTGATATGTGTAGCAGTAGATGGTTACGTTGTGAATGGGAGAGCGTGAGGTTTTGAGGGTTTACATGACAGCTCATGCTAGTATGTGTGCCTTTCACAAGGCTGAGAATTACCGGTCATAGTTAGAAGTACCTGGGGAAACTTTCAGTTGCGTGTGTAAGTTTATACAGTGCGTGGTTAATGGTGAAACATAGCAGCGTCGGACGGTATTTGTGTTAGCTGTCTGGTGTCTTCTCTTTCTGCTTAAAGATGTCGAACTCCACCACAAGGTTCTATGCTCTGTCTAGGTCCTTCAGCGTGTCAGATATTATTGTTATAGCGACCTACTTTGTACTCAACCTCGCCGTCGGCATCTGGGTAAGATACACATGTTGAGAGTCTATTTTTCTGTGTGTTTGTTCATGTGTGACTGTTAATGGCCATGAGCACATTTATGTTCTATCGTTAGATGACCTCAAATAGTTTTATGTTCACAGGGAAACACTCATTCATCTCCTAGTAAACCTTTTACAACAATTCTCGCTTTGGTTGATAAAGACAGGCTGGGGATACTGACTCGTACATACTGAGGTGTGTGTGTGTGTGTGTGTGTGTGTGTGTGTGTGTGTGTGTGTGTGTGTGTGTGTGTGTGTGTGTGTGTGTGTGTGTGTGTGCGTGTGTGCTCCTCTGGTCTGCCAGTCATCATGCAGGGTGAGCAGGAACACTCTAAGTGGGTACTTTCTGGCTGGCCGAGACATGGCATGGTGGCCGGTGAGTCTCCTCCCCTCCGCTCACCTTAGGATTACAACTCTTTCAACAATGAATTCTGGGATTTGGAAGCACAGTGAAAACAATACATCTTGCGCTATCAAGTCGGCATGCGTTTAAAGAGGGGTTTGTGTGTGTGGGTGTGTGTGGGTGTGTGTGTGTGTGCACTAGTGACTTGCTTTGATGTCTGTGTGCAGATTGGGGCGTCCTTGTTTGCCAGTTCAGAGGGTTCTGGTCTGTTCATTGGCCTGGCAGGGACAGGAGCAGCAGGGGGCATTGCTGTAGCAGGCTTCGAATGGAATGTGAGTAGACACATCTTGGTGGTTCAGCTTAGAGCCTGGTTGGACTTGAGACTCAACAGAACTTATACAACTGTAATACCAGCTTGATGCAGCAGGGGCCAGCAAAGTACAATTACGGAAATGTAATTCACCTCTTACCACCTTTTCTACTACCTTTCCTGTGTCTTTTTCAGGCCACCTATGTCTTGTTAGCACTTGCCTGGGTGTTTGTGCCTGTCTATGTGTCCTCTGGGGTAAGTGTGCACATACTCGCACATGCACGCACACACTCTCACAGACTTGTGTCATTGGTGGCTACTTGTTAAGGCTGGTTCGTCAAGTATGTTTAGGAGCCAAGAGCTATTCACCTTCCAGACATTCTATGGCAAGAACATTCCACAGCAGGGTGTCGCACACACGCAGACACCGACATTGACACCGACACACACATACACACACACACACACACACATAGACATTTGACACACACAGATACACACATAGAGGTCCACACACACACTGTGACGTCTGCCATTGTCACTCTACTGTTAATTGTTATAAGATCAAGGAGACAGGGCTAGCACTTAGTGTCAAAGAAAAAGGAGCTGCACAACATACAAATAATACATTATTAAATCGCTTGTGTGTTTATCTTTCAATTATTTAATGACAAAAGCCATTCCCTCTGTACTTATTCGACAGACTGACATAGAGCCCACTCTTTTGCTCATCTAACCCAACGTTCAACAACAGCATGAGTTTAAAGCGCCCTTTAGGATGATGTAGATCATCTCTCTAGGCGAATCGTGTAGAAGGTTTGATCAGAAGTGTGGGGAGGATGTCACAACGTGCTGTGTCCTCTGGGGTGTGTTCAGATCGTCACCATGCCAGAGTACCTGGGGCGCCGCTTCGGCGGGGAGAGGATCCGCACGTACCTGTCTGTCCTCTCTCTGATGCTGTCTGTCTTCACCAAGATATCCGTAAGAACACACGCTGTCATGTGAGGCCCCCCGTCATGTGGAATTCAAATGGGTCGTTAAAATGACCGGGCTCTCCTTCTTCTGACCCCACCCCGCAGACGGACCTGTATTCAGGGGCCTTGTTTGTCCAGGTGTGCCTGGGCTGGAACCTCTACCTGTCCACCGTCCTCATGCTAGTGGTGACGGCCCTCTATACCATCGCAGGTGAAAGGAACGCTTTCGACAGGCCATTTTCTATGAGACCTCATTTCTGATTAAAACCCGTCAGCGGCTTTGCCCATACTGTTGTGTGGGGTTGTTGGACAGGGTAACGCTGTTTTGCTCAATTGTAGTGTTAAACATTTTCTTCCTCCCCCCTCCTTTGTGGAACATTCTCCTCTCCAGGTGGTCTAGCAGCTGTCATCTACACGGACACTCTCCAGACGTTCGTCATGATCATAGGAGCAGTCATCCTCACCATCACCGGTACACACACGCACACACGTTTAGACAGTTATACTTTCAGTAACACAGTAACAGCGGATCTCCCTTTACCGTGACTGACTGTGTGTGTGTGTGTGTGTGTGTGTGTGTGTGTGTGTGTGTGTGTGTGTGCGCGTCGGGCAGCCTTCAATAAGATCGGTGGCTACAGTAACCTGGAGAGCGTATACAACGCGGCGGTGCCCAGTAAGATCATCCCTAACAGCACGTGCCACCTACCACGGCCCGACGCCATGCACCTGTTCAGGGACGCCACCACGGGGGACCTGCCCTGGCCAGGCATGACGCTGGGGCTCACCATCCTGGCCACCTGGTACTGGTGCACTGATCAGGTAGGCATGCACTCACACACACACAGACATTTGTGTCACGAGTGTGTTTTGAGTTGGTTGGTTCATATAACAGCCTTTGTGGATATGCATTGAAAAGTTGTTTTTTTTTAGTTCTGTCATATTCAGAACGAGTCCGTTGCCCCCCGAATCGGAGCACAAGGGAGAGTTGGACACTGTATTAAGCTACAAAAAGTTTTATTTCAAACACTCCCTTGGTTGGTCCCATAACAACATTACACACCGTGGGGAGGATTCCCTCAGCACTGCTCCAGTCCGACAGGTACAGCGATGGAAACAACAGTACTGCCCCCCCACCCCCAACTGTCCACTCACAGTTACACACACAATTACCCAATCACATTCCATGAGGTAGCCAGTCCTAAATCCGGCCCGAGAAGACAAGATAACTGATCCGCAGCTTGAAGATCAGTTACCGAGGAAAATATTCAGGAGAAATTGTTACCGTGTGCTGTCTTTAAGATACTACGTACTATTTGGATCAGGGAGCAACCGCCCTCTCACACATCTCTCAACGCATGACACAGCATCGGAACCCATCGTTGACGCAATACTGTAAACATCATATCCAGCACAATGTCACCTTTGGAAAAAGACTCATAACAAACATTTTCGTCTGGAGACAAAGGTCAGGGGGAAAAAATCAAGTTCTTCCTGGAAGGCTTTCTTAGTCAGCCATGAAGAAAAGTCCTGTCGCTTAGCGCTCCCAGTAGAAAGGCATAAAGGGCTGCTCAGCACATATCTGAGTCAAGCTCATCATTATTTCACCCACACATAGTCTTGCCTTGTGAGCTTGGGCAAAGACAACCTAGTTGAAAAGAGAAGGCAACTCAACTGTGTCTCCTGTTCCACTCCGTCCTTTGGGATTTCCTCTGGCCTGCATGGGAGAGTGTCGGGTGTCAAAGTAGGCGAGCTCACAGGCTCAGATGCCAGAGCAGCCAGTCCAGCTTATTGGGCGTGGCTGTGCGATGTTTTGTTCTGCAGGGCATGGCTGGCGCTGCGCGCCCTCAGGTGTGTCAGACCGCTCAGTTTGGAGAACGGGATGCCCAGGAGCCCCGTCTCAGTGGCGGCCGGCTGCCCAGGGGCCACCTGACCCGTCCTCATGCTTGGCAGGCTGGGTCGCCGTGGCGACCGGCTGCTGCGGTGCTGCGGGGGCATGGCTCCGGTGACGGGCTGCAGCGAGTGGCCCTGCCAATAGCGGTGCCCGCCAATCACGTGCGCCGACGCGCGGTGGTAACTTCCTGGTTTGGCGATCACCACCTTGGCCCCGCCCTTTTGCCGCCTCTCGCAGCCTGGAGACCTGGAGGCGGGCAACAACTAGAGGGAGGGAAACAGAGGAGGACATGGGAAGAGGTCATTGAATTAGAGGCTATCTGTGTGGGGTGTGTGCAGGTCATCGTGCAGCGGTCTCTGTCTGCTAAGAACCTGAGCCACGTGAAGGGCGCCTCCATACTGGCAGGCTACCTCAAGATGCTGCCCTTCATCCTCATTGTCCTCCCGGGAATGATCAGCCGGGCCCTCTACCCAGGTACACGTCACACACACATACACACATACACACACACACACACACACACACACACACACACACACACACACACACACACACACACACACACACACACACACACTAACACACACCAGAGCAAATACACACGCACACACATACACACCCACACACTAACACACCAGAGCGAATACACACACACACACATACACACTAACACACACCAGAGCAAATACACACATGGAGCAACATCAGAGCAAATTCACACACATACACCAGACACATACCCACTCTCATCCATACATACACACACATGCACATACACACACATACAAACTCTCAAACACACACACAGATAGACACGTACACACTCCCATACACCCATTTACACAAACATGCATATCTGTTTGAGACAGGGGATTGGCTAATCTAGGCGGTGGGTGACCTGCAGATGGCACACCCAGATTCAACAGGGTTTAAAGGAGAAAAGCCTGTTGTGATTGTGTTGAAACGTTAAGCACATGGGCCCTGATATCACAACTGGGGCTGAACTTGACGTATGCACTGTGTCCTAACAAACTCTGTGTTGCTTCATCTGTCTGACTGTTCAGTTAACTGTTATTATTGACAAGCTGCCATTCAACAAGTCCCTGAGGGAGCAAGGCAACCCTAACTCATGTAACCGATCTGACGGCACACCTTTTCAGTTGGCATACCTAATGCATTCGTGCTTCTGTGTGTGTGCATGTGTCAGTTTGTGTGTGCATTCTTGCATGTGTGGGTGTGTGAGTGCATATATGCATGTGTGCGTTTGTGTGTATGTGTGTGTGTGTGTGTGTGTGTGTCCTCACCTGTCCGATATGCCTATATTGCTGGGGCCGTGACCTGCTGTTTTGCTGCAGTTGGAGGTTGGGGGCAGCGGGGTCGTCCTTTGGAGGCCGGAGGTCCAGCATGCTTTGGGAGATGCGAGCCATCATGGTGACCCCATCTCCATGACGAAGCCCCTGGCCGGAGCCAGATGTGAATCCATTGGGCAGTGCATTGCTTTCCTCTGATTGGCCGCAATCATAGAACTCCTCCTCCGACGTTGTGGAAACACTGGAGGTGTCATTCGCTATCTGGTCATAAATGACAGCTGTGCTGTCAAGACTTCCATTGCCCATACTACTATTCTCATCCCTTGGTTGGTGGACAATGTTTCCAGGCACTGCCTTTTTCTCCGCCTGAGGCTGTGATTGGCTTGTTGAACAATCCAGGGTCTCTGATAGGCTCTTCCTGACCAGACTGACCTGTGGTTGGCCAGGCAGTGTGTCTTGGCCTATGAGCAGCTGCAGTGTCCGAGGTTTGGGGACAGGCGGGGCGGGAGTTAGCGTGTCTTTGGGAGGGGATGGATTGGCGTGTGTCTCTGTGTCCGATTTCGGTGTGAGCTGTGACTGAGGAGGAGGACTGGAGGGAGCATCAGTGTTTGTGATTGGTTGTTGGGGAGGGCCACTGGACACCTGCTCTCTCACATCAGTGGGCGTGTCTGTCTGCCCAGCCAGCTGGGTGGCTGGCTGGGTCAAAGGAGCTGCAGCAGCAGTCTGTGTGGGGGCTCCAGCAGGGCCTGTGTCTTGAGCTGTGTCAGCTGTGGTACTGGAGGCAAAGGGGGAGCTGAAGCGTATGGCCTTACTGGTCTCAAACCGCTCGGACCTCTGTAAGTGGACCTGATTGGCCCGTGCATTGTCTCTCACGTTGATGAAGCCAATCACGTCGCTGGGCGGGTCAGGCTCAGGCCAGGTGGGCAGGTAAGGAATGAGGTATGCTCGCTCCATACCCACCAGGCCTGGGTGAAGGGGCGGCTCCTCAACTTTTACACGGCCCTTGATCGGTCCCGGACCAATGGGATTGTGGGAAGTGGAGTTCTTGTTGCTAGAGTTCTTTCCGGAGGATCCAGGGCTGGTGTGGTTGCCGGCGGTTACCAGAGCATACTTGGGGTTGATGAGTTTCCTGGCAACAGCTGCAGAGAGTGCGGGGGCAGGGGCAGCCACAGGCACATTCTCAGGGACCGGCTCTTCCGCCAGAGACACCTTGGCGAGAGACACGCTTCTAGAGGTCAGGTAGAGGTCATGGAACTCCTGGTCAAAAGCTGAGACGGCTTGTCCTGTTACCACGGTGATCAGGTTGCGGTCTAGACGGGAGGCAGCCCAGGTGAAGCTAAGCACAGGAGGAATGTGGACAGGGGGAAACACATGTATGCGTGAGCATTCTCTCTCTCTCTGCTTCTCTCACCCCCCCCCCCCCCCACACACACACACTATTCTGTATATGGTTTACACGTACATAAACACTAAAATGTATATAGTTTACACACACACGCACGCACACACACACACACATACCTGTATGACCCAGAGATGGCTCTGTCTCCATCCACCAGCATGAACCTCTGGCTGAGCGAGCCACGGACCTTCTGGGCCGACCGCGTGTAGAACTCTACCCCTCCGCAGCTGCGCACGCGCAGGTTCTACACACATACACACACACACACACACACACACACACACACACACACACACACACACTTATTCATTAGAAACAGTAACATAAGAAAAAGAGATGTACGAGACTAAAAACAATTACTGGAGAGAAAGTAAAACCAGAAAGTCAAGGAGATAGCGATAGCGGATGGATCACAGGCAGTGGAGGCCAAGCGGATTTGAGTCATTTTATCGACAGGTTAAAACACGGCCGTGTGTTTGTGTGTGTGTGTGTTGGGGGGTGGGACACACCCTGTGGTATTTGTCTTCAGCCATGTGTGATGGGTGTGGTTGCGGGCGGAGCAATGCCTTGTGGGGAAATGTTCAGTGTCAAATCTCTCTGGATTTATGAAAAGGAAGACAGAGAGAGAGAGAGAGAGAGAGAGAGAGAGAGAGAGAGAGAGAGAGAGAGAGAGAGAGAGAGAAATAAAGAGAAGAGGCGGGGGTGGGGCAATGTGGAGCAGTAACACAGAGGACCAGTGTCAAGCTAGGATAGTGTTGTTGGGAAAGAAAATGGAGCTGTGTGTGTGTGTGCTGCGTCCTGTTTGTGTTTGTGTGTGTGTGTGTGTGTGTGTGTGTGTGTGTGTGTGTGTGTGTGTGTGTGTGTGTGTGTGTGTGTGTGTGTAACACAC
>JAVQJS010160417.1:0-32918 GCA_036024795.1 Galaxias rostratus
TTTTAGTGTGTGTGTGTGTGTGTGTGTGTGTGTGTGTGTGTGTGTGTGTGTGTGTGTGTGTGTGTGTGTGTGTGTGTACGTGCGTACGTGCCTGCATGCGTGCGTGCGTGCACACGCGCAAGTAGACTAGACCAGTTGCCGAGGCTAGAATCTAAAATATTTATGAAAAACTGACAGATTTGTGAACGCAAGTGTGGGAGCAGAGGTGTGTGTGAGGGTTAGGCCAAAGCCAGAATGAGTAGGAGAGATCCACTACTTACAAAAACAGCAGGTGCTTTTAAGAGCCCCGTGTAGTGTATGTGTCAGCTCAATTGCAAAAGCTAATTGTTTACAATTGCAATCTAAACTAGAATGTAAAGAAGAGATCCTAAGCTAGAACCAAAGGCTTGTGAACGATTGAAGGCATGAGATTAGGAAAGGCCTCAAGCCAAATACAGCCGGCTGCTTATGCTGGCCCTGAGTGAGTCCGTCTGGTCTTGACATTGAAGCAGACCAGGCCCAGTAGGAGTAGCTCTGAACTCATATGGCCCCGGCAGGGAACAAAAGCCAAACTAAATAGGGGATGCTATTAGTGTCATAAGGATCCCCCTTGAAGAAAAATGGCCGGCAGGCGGGGGCTAGTGTTGACCTGTACCTGGCCTCTCCAGTTTGCATTATGGCATAAAGGGAGAGCAATGCTCACTTTGATTTAGAATTTGACAGACTAGATCAGATGAGTTGCTGAGTGGGGAGAACGCAGACTTGAGAAAACAGAAGTTCTGTATAAAAGGCCACTCATTCAAATTTGAATGTGTGGAGGAATCCTGAATATATATTATGATTCTCCATGTGTTTCACTCACATCACACCAATCCTACTCCAGTTAGAGGACAGCTAGATAGGAAATGGCCAACACACAAGAGCCATTGTTTCAGACCCTACTAATCATAGTATTGGGAGGATGGTGGATGTTCCCTTCGTTCCGAAAGTTACCAACCTTTGTAGTCCTCTCGATAAGGGGATGGCGCTGGAATTGAGCGGTCTCCTGAAGTGAGCTGCTAACCGCTCGAAGCCTTTTCACTTTACGTGCGGAGTGATGCTGATTTATTGGTATTTAACTAATAACTCCTCCGCGGTCGTTCCGTCTCACGTCATATGCAGTCTAAATAACACCACTCTTAACAGACAGGCTCCTTTCCATTCATAACTCAATGAGCGTGGGTTAAAGCCAAAATGGCAGGTCCAAGAGGAGTTATCGCTTAATCTCGCTCCCCGTAGCCAGAGGATTGAGTTACGAAAGCATGGGGCAGTTAAACTAAAGAGCAGTTTGCCTGGTGGCCGTACCCAAACCTACTCAATAAACAAGCTGGCATTCTTGTTCTCTTATCTCTGTCTATCGGGGGAAGGAAACGGTGGAGGGGTTCTGGATGCTTTTTCTCCGTGCCTTCCTGCGAGACTTTTCCTTTCCTTTCCCCTCGGTCAATTAGCGAGGCTTTCCTTGGAAGCTGGCCTGCTCCTAATCCTCCTCTTGGCCCCGGCAGCTTTCCCTTCCTGTACGACCTCACGTGCTCCCCCTCTCCTTATGCTCTATATATCTTATTCCTCCTTTCCCCTCTCCTTACAGCATTGCTCTCTTCCACCCTGCCTCTCTTACCTACAATTCTTTCTCTTACTCTCTCATCTCTGCCAGTTCTCTCACCTCTCTCACTCTGGGATCCTGAGTTCCGCCCTGTATTTCCGTAGCAGCAGTGCAAAGCCAATTTTCACTTTAGCGTGGGCAAGGATACCACAAGCACGTGCACCGCTCCAACGTGAACATTACACCATGTAGCTGTACACTGTAGCACCCACCACATGTAATCCAACAACCAGGGCACGGCGCAGGACAGCTCACCCCAATCCCCCCAGCAGACTGACGCCGTTCAGACCCATAAACCCCCAAAACCAGCCGTCCAAGCACAGCGCCAACACACGGCAAACCTGACTGGCTGACTGACTGGCTGTTTACAGAGGGAGGTCCTGGGAGCTTTAAATAACTGCCTTCAAGGTTTAGACGGTGTGATAACGCCATGGCAATCAGAGGCGCAGTGGAACAGCATGTCCCATGTCCTCCAAAACGATGCCCTTTAGAAGGTCAAGCAGGAGATGTGTTTGGCCTCAGGCTCTTCCTCGGTCTGGGTCGGCCCCTACAATGCACAGAAAAGCCGTATAGATCCATGAACAGGGTCCACGGGGCACGGACAGGATATGTGCTTAGCGACCCCAGCGTGAGACCCTGAGCCCCCGCGGGCCGATTGGTCATCCAGGACAGGAGCCTGGCTTTACAGCCGGAGGGGGGTCGTAAAGGTCCGGACGTGATCCCCACCGCGTTAGTTAGGCCCTTTATGGAGCAGGGGGACGGAAGTCAACGCCCCGGAGACCTTTCCATGCCTTGGTGTTTATGAGCGCCTCAGACGGTTTAAAGAGGACACGGTGAGGGAAGGGCAAGTGTGTACGCTGGGTGAGATTGGTGGAGTTGGTCTGGATGCTGCCTGCAAACCCCAACCACCAGTAAAAAAGGGTTGGACAATTGCCTTTTTCACCATGTATCTGGCAGCATTGAGAAAGCCCTCTCCGTCCTGCTAGGTCCTGCAGTGAGAGGCCTGGGGTCCTCGCCCCTCCTCCACACATCACTCAGCACAGTGTGATACGCTCCTCTCCCTCTGCTGCTCATTACACGTCTCTCTCTGCCTCAGTCACATTCTCAATCCCTCTATCTTCACCCCCCCCTCTCTCTCTCTTTTTCAGGCTCATCTCGTCCCCAAGAGCCCTGATCCAGTAGCGGCACACTACAGAGAGGCGGGCGAGGAGGGAAGGGGGGAGATGAAACGGGAGCGACAGGGCTCCTGTAACAGGGATCCTTTGATCTCCTCCCTGCACAGCGCTGCTCTCTGCCACGAGCTGGGAAAAGTCATGCGGGAAACAGGGGTCGGCCTGATATCAGGGCATGCTCTGCATTTTTGTTCGCCTGGTGGAGGAGTTGGACAGGTGGTATGGCGTTTCACCGATAACCCTATGGCTCTCTCACACACATTCATACAGTACGATTCAAAGGTTTGGACACATTTTCCCCATTATAGTGAAAGTGAAATGGGAAACTGTCCAATTTTTTGCGTGTTCCTGTACATGTAGGCATCGAGTCAAAATAACAGATCCTGGGGGAGCAACACCTGTTAGGCTAGGGCACCCTATAGAAGCAGGTACAGAACAAGTTGGAACTGTGGCCAGCCACTCCCCTGCTTTTCATCTAAGCCACCATGGCCACTCCCCAGAGAGGGGGATCTCACACCCCGGCACAGCTCATTCATGTCAGAGCTGCCTGGTTTGCTTGTGAATGGTAAAGCTCCTCACCTGGTCTTTCTCAGAAGACATTGCTTTGTGAAGCGCGAGGGCAGGTCCGTGCACACACCTGTTCCAGCATCGTGCTCTGCGGCATTGTCTGGCGTTTATGAAAGACGCGCATTGAACTGTCTACTGTCTATACTCGGTACCTGACAGCTCCTAAATGAACCGGATATCCTCGCTGAATCGCCCAATCAAAAGCGAGAGAAAAGGGCAACATGGCTCAAAATAGACCCGTTGCCACGGCCCTCTCCTTTGCTCTGGGTCTGATGATAGACGTATTAATCAATGTCTCGTCTCGCGTGCCAGACAAACACATTGGCCTCACTGGGGGTAAGCGCTTTAGGAGCACAGAGCCAGGCGTGTCTTCCCGCTCTCTCTCTCTCTCTCTGCAGACTGTGGCTCTGCACCGCCGGCTCTCAGAGTGGGGCAGGGCCGGCGGACGGCGCTAGCCGGGAAGGTCAGAGTCCGACATGTGAAGTGATCAGTGAATCGTCTCGGCCTCCTCCATTCTGTGGCCGTAGCGTGGCGTGCCACAACACTCTCTCATTGTCCACCGTAAGGAATCATACTATCAACATTGTGAACTTGTTAACATCTTGTCTGGTGCCGTGACTAATCCAAACGCCGGCCGCAACTCATCACACTGGATAACGCAACAGACGGCGCTATGTTCTTGTGAAGTGGATCCAATCGGTGGGCTCCAAGTCTGACTTTTCAGAAGAAGAAACCTAATTCAAATAAAGGTAGACATGTAAGAAAGAGGATGACGTGTGGGGAAGGAATCAGAGTTGTAGTGGGTCTTCCCCGTTGGAGAGGGAGAGTCGGTGGCTGTCCTAACGTGGGGAGGCACGTTGATAGAAGCTGGCCGCTCAGCAGAGTCAGGCGGCTAATGGAACGGACTGTGGCCTGCTGCCCCTGAGGCCGTGCTCTGCCCCTTCAGAGTCACTCCCGATCAGGCGGGCCAGCCCGGCACAGAGCAGCCTCTCAGATTGGCCACAGAACCGCAGGGAGGGAGCAGGCTCCCTTCCGGCTAAGCTAGGCTAAAATAAATGACTACGCAACTGAATTGTCAGGCTGTGTCAGCATATGTGTCCTATTAGTGAGCCTGCAGAGCTCCTTTGACGCTTCTAACTTGACACATAATTCTTGTACGTGTTAAGGCATGTGTGGCAGTTGAATTAAATAAGGGCTAAAAATAGCAGGTGAGATTTGAAAGATAACCAAAGCCACAAGTACACAGTAAATCCAAGTGGAATCAAGCTGTTACTCCACGGAGCCTGATAGGGTCTAACAGGAACAAAACGGACAGAGACAAATGAGCCAATATGAAAAGTCTTCTTTTACTTGGTTGTCTTTGATGATTGATTCCCAATTGAAAGAGAAAATCCTACCTCTGATTGATGATAGTCCACCACGTCGAGAAGGGATATAGGTCACTAATGCTTGGCTGACCAAGAAGCATTTGTCCAGATGGACTGGGGTCCAATGAAAGGCTTAATAGCTTTAATCTCATGTGTTTGATTGGCCGGACACCACGTAAAGCAGGCACAGATTGAATCAGGACCGTTCGGACGATCAATTTCCTGTAAATAGCCGGGCCATTTCATTTTAATTGAATTCAGTCACAGCAGCCTGGCCGCAGACAAATCAGACAAAGGCTATACTGAGGGTGTAGAATACATACAGCAAAAAAATGTTACTGAACATTGTCTAAATGAGGTTGGAGCTTCTGAGCAAACACTTTTAATCCATAAAATAAGAACGCTGAAACACCAAAAACATCCGAAGAACAGTCCCTGCTCTGATATGAAGGACTCTCCCAGGGGAGATCTCCCAGTAGACTCACACCGGGGAGTCTCTCTATCTCACAGTATCTCTCATGAATGTTTGCACAGTAAACCTAAAGAGGGAGAACTCAGATGAGATAAGAGCTGCAGTTAACTTATGGCGAATGCACAGAACATCCTGTACAGGCGGAGTGTCCATACGTTTCCTCTACAACGCGCGTGCGTGTTTGTGTGCATGTGACTGTGATTGTGTATTTTCACTGCCCGAGATTGTTTTGGTCAAGTGGATTACATGCAATGTTTCAACGCGACACAAACAACGGTCACATTTAGAACATAAAGATGATGTTGAGTTTGATGCAAACCAAAGGGAAATGATCAATCTCTGCGAGGAATGCAACAAAAAGACCATTGATATGGCACAGGCCTTTGGTCAGTGTATCTGCACAGCGTACAACTGTCTTGGTACGCCATGTTCAGCTGTCAGTAAGTCCACTGCTTCCTGGTAGGAAAGAAAGAGTGTTCCAGAGAGAGAGAAAAAGAAATGGGAAGACACAGGAGGAGTATAATCCAGGGAGCAGATGTGGTGAGCACATCAGCAGGCCCGCCGGGAATATGGATTACCCGACAGAACGCAAGAGTAACACACAAAGACTGAGGGAAACGATTAACCAAAACAAACTACCAGCCAGCTAGCTAGCGGAGCATAATGTAAGGCAATCAGTGTGAGACCCCTACAGATGTTAGCACTGAAGCTAGCTTTAGTAATACAGTACAGCAATGGCGTAGCACTAGGTTGCCAAAAGTTGGACATTTACACCAGTGGCAAGGTAGTGCCAAGTCCACCACATTCCCTTATTACTAAAACATGTGGTCTGGATGCAGGTATCTAGCTCAGCCATGTTAAGACTCGGCTGTCTGAGATCTAGCATCAGCTGAAGAACTATGAATACTGTAACGTGGCCACTTCAAACAAAGACATTGTGCCCTATCTGCTAATATTATAGTATATTGAGTTCAATTAAGCTTTTCTGGCGGCCCTCTCCAGGAACCCGGTATAAGAGCTTTGTCGTATCTTATTGAGATTTAAAGACCAAAGACACACTCAGCCATATATCTATTCTAGCCGGCATCTCTTGCTGCTAGCCACGCGGCGCGCTGACTCGTTCCGACAGGCAACTCTTCTCCACACGGAGAGGTGCTAACACTCTCTCAGGGAGCGGCGTAAACCAGGTGGATTGCTGTTCCCATTCCCTCTGAGGGAATCTGAAACATACACTCCTAACACTACCCCCCCTCTCACAAACACCCACACCCACACCCCCCACCCACACACACACAAACACACACACACACGGTTGCCTGAGTCCGTCCCCACCAGCATTAGTGTTTAGGTCCTCTGAGTTCAACGGGTTTGTCTGTCATGGCCCTACAGTGTAAAGTACCTCCATATGCCAAGGCTGTGTGGGATTATGGTTTGCTAGCTCCCATCTAAAGCTCTGGGGTGCTGGATAAGGGGCATGGGGCAGAGCCTCACAGGCCCTCACACAAAACTTCACTGGCCAATCCTATTAAAAGGCACGCCCAGACACACACACACACACACACACACACACACACACACAAAGCTCCCTGTTAGAGAGGGGTTATTTTCCACGCTATCAGGCTCTCCCTCTCTCTTTCCCACTCACACACACTCTTTGGCCTTTGTAGGCACGGTGGGTGCTACCTTTGGGGCCATCCATCTCAGCCACAGGAGACAGAGCTGTCCCTCAGGGCCAGCTTAAGAAGGGCAGCAGCTGGGTGGAAACCATCTGCTAAAGGGCTCTGTTAACACACAGTTCTGCATGTTTAAATAGAGAATTGCAGACGGTATATAGAAGCTTGTTTCAATGCAGACTTGTCTATGAAGACGCAATCTCCATTTCTCAGAGGCCACTAGATGCAATAGGAGTAAGAGGGCTGACTTGATTGGACTGGGACCTCATTGATAACGGGTTCTGTTGGTCCAGAACACAAGCAGAGTCAGCGCTCCCCGTCAGCACTTTTCCTTACTCTGGGATACCTGCCTTGATGCCTGGGTCGAAACGCAGTTGAAATTACACACCTCTGCAGTCCCTGAGCCTCCCGGCTGCTCAGTCCTGGTTTATAAGAATATATGAACGGCAACTGCTACCCGTTTTTGTGATGTAATAGAGACGGCTAGGTTGGGAACATGTTGGACCAGTGGATTCGGAGGCAGAGCGACTGCACACCCCCTGCTGTGCCCTTCAGAGAAAGACAAAGTCAATGGCTGTGAGCTCCTGTCTACAGCTGGGCATTTCGCCTTGACCGGAGATGAACAGATTCAAGCTATCGTCTGCATCTGCCTGCATGAATTAATGTGTGTGCCTCTGTGAGTGTGTGTGTGTGTGTGTGTGTATGTGAGGGATGTTGGCGGTAAGCGCCATTTTCTACGTCGGTGGGTCTCTATAGCCTGGAAGCAGGAACTCTCCGGAGTGTGCCGATTCAGGAGATGACTAAGACGGCCCGTCTCCGACGCTGTTAACCCACGCTGCCCACTAATGCAATGTGATGCTCCATCCCAGAGTCAGCATGCATGGCTTGATGTCAGTGGGATACAGAATAGGTGGGGAGAGGAGAGAGGAAGGCAGAGGGAAGAGGAGAGAGAGAGAAAGAACGCCATGGAGCGCTCATCGGGGTGTCCAATGTCCAATGCAAAGGAGAAGACGCTAGGGGCACAATGTGCTCTCAAAGGGAAACGCTGACAGATTGAGTTCCTCCTGCTGCACTAACCTGAAGCTACTGTAGCACGTGCAGCAAAGCCACCGCTCAGGTCAACCCGGGCTGAAATTACATACGTTTATGAACTATCAATGTCTTTCTCTATAGCCTGACGATGATCAAAACCTGCCATCTAAACGACATCCTTCATAAGGTGGAGTCGTAGTCTACAGAGTAGCAGCATCAAAGCCAAAAAAAGGGTAGCTATCCTCGAGCGCTCTCAAGTATTCATCAGGCGGCAATAAGCAATCTCCAAACAGTAACTGGTGGCCCAGGGCGTTCAGACGCACGCCAGCGCCTTAGCCAGTTGTAGATACACAGGGCTAGCCTGCGCATCTGACCACAGCAAATGGGCCTGTAATTGGCATTAGCGCTGGAGGCCCGCAAAGCAGTCCTGGTGGGGGACTCTGCCGGCCTGCCTCGATGACGACCTTTTCCCCCACAAGTGGTCCTGACTGGCGTGCTGCTCCACCGGGGCAGAGAACACCAGGGCCGGGGGCCGTTAGCAGCCCCTGCTCCACTCCCATGGAGAGGCCAGCTGCTCTTTGTATGAAGGAGACGCCTGGGACGCCATGTTGGACTGCCAGAGCGTGCAAACAGTAACGACTTCGTGGCCATGGACGAGGCGCACAGCTTGTTAATGGTGGGTCTGGACAGACACGAAGGAGCAGGGGGGCTGTATGACACAGCACGATGATGACTGGGGGTAACCGGTGAGCTCAGCGCTGAGTTTCTTCATTGGACCATTCCACTGTGTAATATGGAGCTGCGTGCGTGAGGGTGGGATCAGTGCATTCTTTCACCGTTCCCCTCCCCCCTCTCCACACAACAGAAGGCTACTCTGTCGCCACCCCTCCGCTGGGTGATTGATGAGGCAGGGTTTTTTGCTGTCACACAAACACACTGGCCAAGTAAACGTTATCTTGTTGCCTATTGTGTAGGGTTTCTCCTATCAGTGCAGCTATTATGATTCAAAGAGCTGCCACAGGTGGCCCTTCCAGTCTAACGGGCATTCATTCACAACCCATGTCAAAAGGAGGATGATTAGACGCCAAATTATAAGGTTCAGCAACATCTGAAATACTGGCAGCGCAAAACAATACTGTACATTCCTGTTGCATGTTGAAGAAAGCTGTTGAAAGCTCCTTGATAAATGAACTGGTATGTAGTGATTTTCTAGAGCCTTGCTGATATCTAACTATCAATATTGGGACCACTTTCAATATATAGAATTTCCTGTACTGTAGGTGGCACATGTTCAATTTATGGCATACTCACTGCCATAAAGTGGACATATGGAACACCGGCTGAACATCAAGACACAAAATGGTGGATGGAATAAAACGAAAAACTGAATTTGAGCTAAGAATTAAGAATACTGTGGCAGCAAATCACATTTAAGCTTAGGCCCACAAGCAGCTTGTCATATATCCGACAGAGGGAATATGAAAATCTAACCTTTAACAGTTGTTGGATTTTTTCCAACATGGAATTCCCTAACAACGTGGAGTAATCCACAATCCATTATTGATTCATAATCCAAGGCCGGATAAGCCGGCATTCCATTAGGTTTTTCCACAGAAGCAACAAATCTAGTGATTGGAGACAGACCCAGCTTGCATTGCACAGTATCTGGGTCAAATACATAACATACAATTCATATGTGGTAAATCTAAGATAAAAATAGATTGTACCATGTCTAGGCATTAATCTTGGAAAAAACATCCAATATAATATCCGTAATCCATGTCATGCCTCAGACATTGCATTCCATCGCAAGACAAATCTCTAAATTCTCTTTCACATTTCTGACGGCTATAACCATTCTAATGGAGTCAGCTCAGTCGGTGTCTAAGTTCCCCACTCTTACATACTATGCCATGCCATTAAATCCCACACAGTGCAGCTTGGCGGTAACATTCATACAGCTAACATCAGTCCGTGTCCTCACCTCCAGCACAGGCCCGGCCCCCAGAATGATCTGCTCCACCCCGCTGGCAAAGCCCTTCTGGCTGAGGGCGGTCAGGTGATGAATCAGGA
Organism: Galaxias rostratus; assembly: GCA_036024795.1. Classification (NCBI taxonomy): domain Eukaryota; kingdom Metazoa; phylum Chordata; class Actinopteri; order Galaxiiformes; family Galaxiidae; genus Galaxias; species Galaxias rostratus. The sequence continues at coordinate 9,975 of JAVQJS010160417.1, forward strand.
AGTTGGTGCTCTGGGTCTTCCCAGAGCCGCTCTCCCCGGAGATGACGATACACTGGTTCTTCCGTCTCTGCAGCATGGCGTGGTACGCTACGTCCGCCACCGCGTAAATGTGCGGCTCTAACTTCCCCAAAACGTGGTTGTCGTACATTTTCACGTATTTAGGGTTGTAGATGGGCAGGAACTGGAAAGGGTTAACAACGATGAGAATACTGCCCACGTACGTGTAGATCTTCTCCTGGCGGAAGCGTGCTCGGAGGCTGTCCAGCAGGGCCCGCTCTGTCAACTCCGGCAGAGCGCACAGGTCGGCTGGGTGGTCGCCCCCTGTTGGCTGGGGAAGGAAACCCCGCTCCACCATGCGGCGGCGCTCCTCGGTCACGCGCAGCCACATCTGCAGGCTGCCACCGTAGTGGATGGAGCCGTCCAGGTTCTTCTCCCGGAGGAGGAAGCGGTAGTCCTCGCCGCTCCCCGGCCCGCAGCGGTTCTCCAGGGCGCTGCGGGGCCACAGCATCATCCGCTGGACGGGGCAGTCGCTGGGGTTGAGCACCCACTCCTCGCCGCCAAACTCCTTGACCTCGGCCAGCACGTAGCACTTGGTGCGCTCCAGGCGCAGCCGCTCGATGAGCCGCTCGATGGCCTCGGCGGCCGTGGTGCTCTTGCGGGCGCTGACGGGGCAGTAGATGGTGCCCTCGGCCAGGGCGCCGGGGTAGACGCGCAGGGTGAACTCCTGGTCCTCCAGGCGGCGCCGCATGCTGCCGCTGGCGTGGGCCACCGTGGAGCCACCGCCGCCATCTTGAAGGCTCATCGTGGAGCAGCAGGTCCCATCAGCGCCGGCCGTCGCGGCTCGTCCTTCTCCGGGCCCCGGGGACGAACTCAGGACATTCCAGCTGGAAGACGTAGAGGGGGAGAGATGAAAAGAAAGAAAAAAAATGGAAAAGAGAGAGTCAGTGAACCACGATGGCAAGCAAAAAAAAGCTTTTGGTCTTTTTGACCCACAACCTACGGCTTTAATAATGGCACTATAGTATCAGTCACATTGAGCACAAGGAAATTCAAAAAGCCTTTTGATTTCTGTTGCAGCAAAAATGAGGAACACAAAGTGGACACGTGGGAGGGAAAAACAGAAACAGGAACCTACATTTTAGAGCTACTGGCCCTGCCTTATCCAGATCAGGCTGGGTGTGTGGGTGCGTGTGAGATCATGCGCTAATCCCTGCACCGTGCGCGTGCCAAGATGAGCAGCTGCCACCGTCCACAGAGGACTGTATCAAATGGGAGCACAATGGCCTAATTCAGTGCTCCCCTGCTGTTACCGGACACAGTGGTCTCCACGGGCCACACTCCACAGGGCAGCGTCTAGCCACTGTTATCTACCGCCAAAGGGTTTGAACTGCAGGGGCATAACTAAGGTTTCCTGGACTAAAATAGACAGAAAGGTCAGTATCCTCCATATTGCTGGGCCATCCGAGGTTATCTGTGTGAAACAGTGTGTGTGCGTATGTGTGTGGCCTAAAAACATTGCTGTGAATTGAATTATTCATGTTGCCTTAGTCACCAACACATAATGCCTGCAAAACCCCACAGGCACTACTGTAGCAACAATGACAGAATAGCCAGGTACACGAGACCATTATATTAGGTTTACTTTACATTCAACCCAGCACAGTGCAGTTCATCTGTCATACAGTACACCAAGGGAACAAAACTCCTAATGAATAGCATTAGGTGTGAGCCTGCAGCAAAGGGGCTTGGGTTTGAAACTAAAACAACAGGACACAGACCTCTCTGAGAGTTTATTTTGCTCCCCATACTAAGCCTTTCATGTTTTTGTCTCACGCTAAGTACTAGGTTGAGTATGGCCGCCTTTGTACAGGAAGAATTCTCGTCAATAACGCCAGTCCAGTATCTGCAGAACAAAGTAGCCTGTCGCTGAGTGCGATGAGGAGGACAAGGCAGTGAATGCATGCCAGAGCTCAGACCACCAGTGTTCAAGGCCCTGTGGACCTCCCCCCTGCACTCTTATCTCTGGTGAGCTACTTCTTGGCCCAGACCCCATCCACGTCTGGGAGTCCACGCATTTCACCACTAGTCATTCTCTCACACTCCTTTGTGAACACAAATACCGACTTGTCTCTCTCACTCTCTAGAGAGAGAGAGAGGGAGAGAGAGAGAGAGAGAGAGAGAAAAGGAGGAGGAAGAGAGCAGAACTCCCAGAGATGTGACCGCTCCCCTAAAGCCTCCAGAACTCCTCTGAAGTCCCTTTAGTTAGCTTCATTTTCAGCGGCTGGTCTCTTCCCAAAGCGTGGCGTCGCACAGTGTACAGCCAGGGCGGGCAACGACTGTCAGTCCCAGCACGCGTGTCAATACGCCACAGAATGACTTATGACTAATACCTCAATGAGGTGTCAGGGGGAGAAACCCGAGGGGAAGAGATCGCTCTTAGAGCGGATGTATAACAGCCTCAGGCAACAATACATGGGGGTTGTTGTACGTATGTGTGTGTATGCCATTTGTTATCGAGGAAGTGATTGTGTGGAGGTACATTGGATACGAGCAGGGTCCATGAACAATGAGAGTAGAAAACCAATCAATCTGTCGATCACACATTCCGTTCAATGAAGACCATAACCAAATTAAACAACCCTCTTACCGGCGGTGGTCCTAAGCGTTGCTGCTGACGGTAGTCCCCACCCAGCCCTGAGGGTAAACAGAGACTCTGCTGCCTACCATTCCCGCCGTGGACAGAGCAGGTTCCCTGCTAAAGGAAGCTCCTCACAGACGGGTAGCTGGTGGGGCTCAGCGCTAGACCAACTCCTCTGGGCAAAGCAGAGGTTGATGGATGGGGGTCAAAGGTCAGAGGTCAATATGGAAAGCTTAGAAAGCATTCCACATCAGGCTCCGACAAGCCCCCTAACTACCGCCTCTAATTCGCTGCTGCAGCTGCTACCTCGCCCGGATGCCGTTCTGGCCGTTATTAAACTCAGGCAGCTTTCTGGTCAGCTCTGTGGAAATAGGGAGGACCCCCGTGTGGAGAAGCCAGCCTGTCCGGCCGCGCTGACCTTGTGGAGGACATTAGAATGCAGCCCGTCCCACTGCATGACCTCATGGCATACCACAGTGCAGCCAGAGCAGAGGACAGGGAGGGAGGGGGCGGGAGGGCCGGCTGCAGCTTTGATATGATGTCATCACGGCGACTCCGTGCGGAGCAGACAGACTGTGTTGTTGCAGGTAGTGGGCGAGGCGAGCGCGGGGCGGCCCATTGATGTGGGTCAGGCATGAGGGCCACAGGACCGGGTAGAGAGGTCTTAATGAAAGCGTGCCATTCTGCTGACAGCTAGACAGGTTCAGCGCTGGGTCACAGCCCTTCTCAGCTGTCACTCAGGTACAGTGCAGGAGAGCGCTGATGAGGCACTCTGTGTGGGACTGGGTTGGATATAAAGAGGGAAGGGGGAAAGAGGAGAACACAAAACAAAAACCAGCAACAGGTTCCCCTCCAAGGAGAAACGTTTTTCCTCAGTCCAAGAAGAGAAAAGGAAAATGTTGATCTAATCCTTTGTGCCTCCGTCTTCACTCAATTAACTCAGAAAATAGCTCCCACTCTGTGTTCTCACCCAGACACTACACTAATCAACACCAAACCTCTGCATTCCACAAGCACCACACGCACACACTCGCGCGCACACACACACACACACACACACACACGCTTGCACACACACATGCACGCACAAACAAGTGTTAGTAACGTCTTCATTAGCAGAAGTGAATCTCTGAAAGCCACGTAGAGCTCTGTCAAATTACATCTAAGAGACAGTGTGTTGACATTGTCATTTTTTCTTTGAAAAAGTATAAACTCAGAATTCACTGTCAGGCTCTACTGTAACTGCCTTTTTACAAACACACACACACACACACACGCACACTCACAGAAAGAGGGAGAGATACTGTGATGTTGGATGGGTCAATTAGGAAGGCTGATTCCAGGAAAGGCTGCAAAGATGAAGGTGACTTTTTTATCACAGAAACTACGGAACAGGACAGCATGGCCATTTCCTGTGCCATGTTATTCTACTGTAGCATTTCTCCCCGAAGGAGTAAATGGGCCCGTTAACACTTGAGACCTCATGTGAAAACAAAGCCTCAGTGCCAGCATAGCCACCACCCTCTTCTTATTGTTCTGGAAACGGAAACTGTCTTTGTTCTTGAGTTTCAGAAAGAAAAAAAACTTTGAAAAGTCAAAGAACTCGCCCTCTTTAAAACAAACAAAACAGTTTTTAACAGACAAGTTGGAAGCCTTTTTCAGTGGCTCAACACACCATAACACTTTGCCACAATTAAATAAAATAAATATTATCATATAACACTAGAGTACCTTTGTCTATATTTCATGTGTTTGTGGATAAAATGGAAGTCATAACAACATGAGAGAACCGCTCCTCTATGCTTGTGAAGTGACGGCGGCCTTCTTATGTCATCGTGTGCCTCGGTGGGAGGAGCGCTGGCAGTCGGGTTGTTCTTCACAGGAAACCCAGGCAACCTGGGAGTGGTGCCTCTCTTATCACTGGGCCCTTTCCCCCCTCTGTGGCGACCACGCCAGCCCCGCTCAGACATAGCACTCACACACGCACGCACACACACACACCACCCTCCTTCAAACACTTTAGACAGTGCATGAACGACTCTCACCACGCAGACACACGTTCACACCTCTCGAGCACTTACGCGCGCGATGCATTATCTGTGAAAAGAAGCGTTTTGAAATGCATGGAAATCCCACTCTGTCCATTTCCTCGAGCCATAGTGCCTGAGAGGCGTGAGGTGAGATCAAAACGAGGACCCTGGGAGAAAGTGGATTCAAATGAACTGGTGCTCGAGAGCCATTGAAATGGAAATCTAGCCACGTGTCCTCGGCTGTTTACCCAGCCACCCGGCCCTGTTAGAAAGGGCCAGCTCCTCTCACCACGTACCTTCATTCAGTGCATCGCAGTAATAAATAGACAACCTCTTGTCGCGGCACAGACATCAGCGGGTGTGGGCCCGGTTCTCCTCGGGCTGTTCCATGGCGCGGCTACGACGTCACAGGCACGGAGAGGACGTTGGAGAGGCCAGCTGCAGTGAGGGTTGAACCGTCCCAATCAGTCCCACATTTCAACATGAAAGGCCCTTTATGACCACGTGCGCCGCTTTCCTTTTTAAAGCGGCCAGCAGTATTTTAATGACCATGTGCCTGAGCTCTGTGCCAGGCCGGGGAGCAGCGGGGAGCGGCAGGCCTGGGAGCAGTGCTGCCGGGTTGGGTACAAACCCCACCTCTGACTCAGCGTGCCTGGCCCCACGAGAGGAAGCCAGCGCACAGCTGGGTCCTGGGTCTGGGCCAGGGCATACTACCCCTCTAATCCCTGGTTAATTACATCACGGGATCAAAGGGAAAAGGGGGCCCAGGCCGGCTAGTCCGGAAAGGCAGGGAGGGGAAGCAGATAGGTGGGCCGGTGGGAACCACTGAACCACACGGTCCCTCCATCTCCTGTGATAAAGTGGGTCGCTCTCCTCAGCCACGGGGCCATGGGAACAGAGGGAGGCTTAACCTGCCGTGCCATCCAGTCTGGTCTAAGCTCTCCGTAATGGAAAATCTACAGGGGCAGCGGGCACGCAGCCATACTTCCCCGGAGCAGGGCTGCAGATAACGTGTGGCACATGATGGACCCCTTCTGTTGACAATCAGCTCCTCGCACGAGAAGTTGGACTTCTCCCTGAGTCAGATTGATTATGTTGCTTTCACACGGTTTAGCAGAGTTCCAAGGCTGACAGAAACTGTATTTATATATCTACTTAAATTCAAATAAAAAAAAAAGGTTGACATAGTTACTCTCTCTCTCCCTTCTTCTCTCGTTCTGTTTACTTAAGCCTGAGCATGTTGCTCTGGTTCGTGTAGACTTATCAGAGCCCGCATAAACAAGCTTGCATTTGAAATTCTCTGTGATGAGGATGAGGATCTCGGCTCAGGCGGCGAGCGTCCAAACAGGGCCAGGCTTTGTGTGGGCGTCGTGCACATTGCCTGGGTTTCCGGGCAGACGATCTGCCTTGCCGGTTTTGCAAGGGAAACAGCCTCGGAAACAATTAAAACGCACGCCCGGGGTTTCACTGCCATTATCCCCGGCTCACAGGGACCGGGGGGAGCTGCAGGCATTCTGTGGGTGCGGCTGTGTCTCCATGTGTGAAAATGGGTTTCTGTGCATGTGAAATTCTGCCTGTTTAGGTGTGTGTGTCACATGATTTGTACTTCCCCACACAAGTCAACACCCAGCCGCAGAGAGAAGCCAAACACTCGCTCCTTAACGGGTCAACTTCTCTCAGCAATGCCTTCACGACACCCACCCACCCTGCTCGTTCTCTCTCCCACTCTATCTTCCCCTTACTGTGTTTGTGTCTGTTATTGTCCAAAGAGGGGCAGCTCTCTGTGCCAGAACTGGCTCAGCCTGCTCCAAACACAGCTCCCCAAAAAAGGTGAGACGACTGCAATAAAAACCAAACAGAGCAAAGCAGCAGCATAGATACCAGCCGCCCATGAACAATTCAAGGGCCACTTATCACACTTTCTTCGACATCTGATGACATCAGATAAGACTACATTTAAAAACCGTTAACAAACATAACACACTCTACAAATAGAGGAGGCAGCTATCAGTTCCTATCAGTAAACACTATGAAGTTGACAGCCGTTGGCATTCTGAATGAAATGTAGAAGACAACACTATCTGGAGACAATAGACAGGTGTTGTTTATGGTGATAAACCCTGATAGATACCCCGCCCCCACCCCCGGATCAACACCACTCATATGTTCAGAGAGAGCTTCTTGAGCTCATGACCAGGCTGTTGAGGGTGTCCTCGGTCACCTGTTGCAGTGAATGGGTGGTGGAAACATCAACGTCAAAGAACAAACATACGACACCCTGATGTGGGAGCCTGGGAGCGGATAGCTGGTCTTTGACCCCTGGTGCACTGTGTAGACATAACCTTTAAAAACGGACAGCCGTGGCCAGCTGCTACTTTGACTACTGTGTTGAGGAACAGGCTTTGTTCACGGGCTCGAGAAGTATAAAAAGGAGCAAACACCGGGCGCCATTCTCACTGTGTTGTTTCTTTATTCAAGGTGAACCCATGGAGGACCAACACACATTTAGGAGCACCCGCTCCACATAGGGACTGAGTGCACCCACACACGACACAATGTAACAGCGTCGCACGATTACAGCGCGACAAAACATGACATTTCATCTGGGCCCACACACGAGAACCCGTGTCGATGGCAGGTCAGGATAAGGGGAATAAAGTGCATTTTGGATGCTTCTCTGCCGAACACGCACGTCCACGTCTTAGGAAGGCAAGTCGAGCCGTTGACGGCAAGCTTCCACTCATGAGGATGAAGGGTGGGGTGTGGGTGTTTGACAGGCAGCCAGAAAACGTTCTTGCTGAGCCAACTGAGCCCGTCAATCAGCTGAATGACTCCAGACACATCTAGTGAGAGAGACAGAGGGGGGGGGCAGCTAAAAACCTCACCCCCTCCCTGCTCCTTCTTCTTAACTCAGTGATCGTCACATTACAATAAAGCCAATATAAAGCCTCGTGGCCTACGATTGATTGAGCGCTTTGTTATTTCGTTTTTTTACATTAGAAAACAAATACACATCTTTGTCCCCTGCTGAGTAAATCATGATGTCGTAAACGTGTTCGGACCCTGTTTCCATTGTGCAACAGGAGACAACAAACTTAGATTTAGTCTCATTTATACTACTATACTCTTAAAGGATTGACATCTGCAACTCTGTGTGCCTCTGTTACCACAACGTAAGCTTTGGAAAACTAAACAATACATGTTTTCTTTACAGAAAAACAACACAAAAGTACAGATTTTTTTTTTATCAGACATAACTGGTTCTCTTGCCAAAACAATCTTCTTTGCTGACATATCCGTGTTCTGAGTGAACTTTGCAGCTGGAGTGTGGCGCAACACTTCCGTTCAAAATACATGAGTGTCCCTTGTTGCTGGGCTGGCACGGGACTGTTGCCAATTGCAAAGTCCACGGGCCAATCAGTCCATTCAGCCGCAGCGCAAACACCACCCTGGCTGACCTGACCTAACAGAGTCCCCCTGGACTGATACAACTCAGTCAATTGCAAGCCAGACAGAGCGGCAGACAGCTGACTGGCCAGGGTCATAGTGTCCCACTGGTTCAACAGCAGCTCCAGATTGACACACCATCTCCCACAAGTCTCGATGTCACTCTCATCATCTCTTCTTCTTCTGTTGCCGGAGAGCTTTCCTCCTCTTAGCGATCATGGCGTGGAGCTTCTCCAGCCCCTCAGGAAGCCCCTCGCCAATGATGGCGCAGGTGGGCTGCAAGTGCCAGGGCGTGGCGGAGCTCAGCTCATTCAGGGCCAGCAGGCGCTCCATCTCGGCCAGGCTCAGAGAGTTCCTCAGGTCCTGTTTGTTGGCCACCACCAGGACGGGCACGCCCTGGTTCTCCGCCAGCCGCGTGATCTTGTGCAGCTCTGTCTTGGCCTCCTCAATGCGCTCGGCGTCCACCGAGTCCACCACAAACACGATGCCGTCCGTGCAGCGCGTGTAGGAGCGCCACAGGGGCCGCAGTTTCTCCTGGCCCCCCACGTCCCAGAAGTGGAACGCCGCCGTCCGCCGGCTGCTGCCCAGGGTCACTTTGATCTTCTCCGTGTTAAATCCCTTGGTCGGGACGGTGTTCACAAACTCGTTGAAGCGCAGGCGGTACAACACAGTTGTCTTGCCTGCACAGTCCAGCCCCAGAATAACAATGTGGAGGGCCTGGAAGGAGGGGATGCAGGGGAGGAGAGTGTGGTCTGATAATCCATTCCCCATCTTGGTGCGCCACGTTTGAAGGAAAGGGAGGGTGGCAGGGGAGGAGGTCTGCTTCACCAAATATTCACAAGGCGTCTCTTATTCCTTGTTATCTGAAAAACAGGAAGAACATAAGGATCTGCAAAAGCACACAAACAAACACCCCATTGCCTAACAATTAGAAGGGTTCCCATTTCCTTTTTATGAGCTCTTTTTACATCTTTAAAAGGTGTTGACATTATTCCGTAGGGCAACAGATTGATGAGAAATAAAACAGCAGGGCGTTTGGGAGCCCATTTGCACATGTAGCGCCACAGCAGAGCATGGATTTGATACGCTAATTCATATTCATCGGGGAGTAGAGCAGAAAAATTTAATCTTGCTGCAAGTCAGGATAAATTAATTTAAATTAGGCCCAACGATTACAGCAGGAAATACATAACTGTACTGTTGCTAAGCTTCTTATGCCAAATTATGATTTGTTAAAGCCGACAGTGCAGATCGCTTAAAAAATTAAGGTGTTGCTCGGCAACATTCAAGGTCTACAGACGGGCTCTCTTCAGATTTAAGATTAATTATGTCAACAAGTGCCATGAAATTAGCCAGATTTTTTGAGTCAATCACTATCACATTAAGACTATCCTTCTAGCAGCCATTCGGCAGTTTATATCACGCTTAATGTCAGACTAAAAGGCAAGAATGGCTAGAATAACATTTTAATAAATTCTTTTTTGCCTGCTGATCTGATCAGTTGCGTTCTGCGAGCGCGTCAAAACCAACATACCTTGACGATGTTAGAATTTTTCACGCTTCGGAAACTGCGAAAATGCGATAGAAAACGAGTCCTCGTCTTGATCTTTTTACCTCCTCTCTATTATGGTCACAAAACCACTGTGGAATAAAGTGTGGTGACTCCCTATCGGTCTCCCCACCTAAATGTCCAACCCTCTTAGTATATGGCGCGCTGGTTGGTTAATTTACACAGCGGCTTCGACGTTCCCATTTCTCTATTGGTGAGGAGAAAAGACTGTCTTCTTATGCATGACACACCTCCAGCACAATACCACCTGTTTCTTTCGCTCACCATAACAGGTTTTAATGCCTGTATCGGCGACTCTGTATTGCTTTACATTTGAAATAAACAACCTTTTTACTCTGTGACGAATGACAGTAAATAAAAATCATTTGTCTGCAAATCCGGGGAAAGGAAATATATATTTTTTAGGTCTATCAATATCAGTGTGAGTTATCCACTTAGCAGTAGAGTTGCCAAACTTGATTTAGACAAAAACTGATATCAACTGCTGTTATACAATAGCCCATCGGATATCAACAAAAGGGGATATTTACTTGCATATCTGGTCATAAGAGAAACTGAAGAACTTGTTTGGGTGATTTCTCTAAACAAAACAACGACTTCATCTTTGGCTTCAGAGTGGCTTGATGTATCTTATACTAACGAACTACATTGCCCTGATCATTCACTCATTGGAAGATAGATAATTTAAAAGGTGAAGGCAAAGAAGCGCTGCAGTGATGTTGGACTGCGTCTCCTTTATATTTTAGAAGAGCAATTTGGAGAATAGTTGTAAACATACCAAGGATGAAGCTATAATACCAAAATAAACCAAGGAAATTAGACGATAAATCCGAATTATGAGTTTGATGAACTGCATAACTTCAGGTTTGGGTTATGGAATGGAGTCATCGGGAAAATAAAAAAAAAGATGCAGTTTATGCTTCAGCATGAACGTACACTCCACAACGTCAAAGATAAAAAATGTTAGTTTAAAACATTAAGTAGAAGTGAATTTGTCTTGGATTTAATTGTGAAGAAATGTTTTTCATCTAAATTACTTACATTGCATACGAAAAGGTGCAATAATATAAAAAAGTGTGTGCTTGGCAAATATTTGTTGAGGATTGAATACAACAACAATATGTACTCGTTGATTTGTGTCCTTTCTTCGTAAAGAGTAAAACAAATACAAAAAAAACAAAAAAACATCAGCGAACCTTAAAGAATATCAAAACAAACAATGATTGCAGCAATCTTGGGGATGTATCTAGATGTCACTCAGAGCTTCAGTGAGCTCATGGCTGCGGGCACAGAGTCTGAGGCCCAGCGGGAGAAGTCCCAGCCCAGGAACCAGCCAGTAAAGGTGGGGGGCTCATAGCCCTGCTTAACCACCACTACGGCCGTCCTCTTGTCCCGGCCCCCTGGGTCTGTCTCTATGTACAGCTTGGCTGTAGAAAAACAAGTAGGTGGACAGTGAGACAAACAAGACCAGATCACACAAGGTAAAGACCAAGGACAAGAAAAGTTAGCAATTATTTAAAACTATTTTCATACTATTGACTTTAACGTTTTATGGGCCTAATGGCGTATTTGATGCTAAGCTAACAACAAAGGCAGGCAAAATTGTACCTGATTTGACAGACTCTGTTCTCTCCACCTCGTTGGCATCCTTGCCAATCCAGACAAATACCTGCAACCACAGAACATGGGCGGTGTCAAACGATTGTTTGACCTGGACTTTGTTTGAAAGGGTGTTTTGAGGTACAGTGCCATACCTGGTCCCAGACATCCAGCAACATCACATCGTCCTCCGCCAGGTCCTCCTGAGTGAACTCCCCTGGAACCTCTTCAATCTGCAGGACCAAACGGACTGATGACTGGCTGACATGGTTGTTCATCCTCATACAGTTACATCAGTTTTAGAATCAAATTGTTGTTCATATCTCTCGAACAGTTACATTCTAAATAGACTGTTAAGTGTGTGAGCAGAACCACGCACAATGAAGCGGCCGGTCTTGTTTGAGCCGGCAAACAGTCGAGGTGGTTGAGAGAGGCTGCTGTTCTCCAGCATCTTTGATGTCTGGTACTCCTTCTTTCCACCCAATGCTGCCCAGAAGGCATCTGCAACACAATGGGCCGTCAGAGAATAAAACAATTCGTCATGGAGGGGTAATGCATTGGAATCTGGTCCTTTGATGCTTTTGTTTTTTTGGAAATGCTCACCTGGCTCTTGACCCTCTATGATGCGTCGGCTGTCACACTCGAGCTCCTGGCTGATGTTTTGTGCCCCCTTCTCCTCGTCTTCGCTGGCCCCTTTGCCCACCCACAGGTAGCCATGTGCCTCGGGCAGCTTCAGCAGGTAGGCATCGTTGGAGTTCAGACTGGTGGCCTTCGCCTCCACCTAGTGGCACACAAAACACACAGCAATCCGTTGATCTACCACAGAATAGTAGGGATGTCAATCACTATTAAAACATTGGAACGAATGTATTAAATGATATGCTGATTAATACATAAAAACGTTAATTAATTAATTAAACTACATGAAATTACAGACATTGCAAAAGGAAGTTTTAAGAGTCAATACATGGTTTGACCTCCATATCTTCAGATGTTTTCGCAGATACTACAAATGTATCTTTTTTTCATTCAGCATCTTTGAGTGTTTTGAAAAGCGCTTTATAAATATAATGTATTATTATTATTTATTATTATTATTACTTAATACACATGGCAAAGTTCCTTCCTGTAGAGAAAGTATGAATGTGTTCTTATTTATGGTTCCATTCAAAGGGCCGTGTAGTTTTGTGATCCTATTCCATTGTGTTTCAGATAGGGAAAGATGTGCAAACTGCTGATTGCAGTATCAATTGGGTAACATGGTCATCCGGGGTCAGGATGGGAAATCAATGTATGTGTTATTTAATATCACTGCATTGTTTAGTACAATTAACTGCACTAATTGAATGTATTACATTGACAGCCCCTACAAAATATGTGCAGCATGTCAAAGTATTGATATTTACAAAATATACAATAGTAATGAGCATTATGATGAGAATTATAAATGGGCTTTACCTCTGAGATGCGTGTGATGGTTCCCAGGTTCTTCCGGACCTGGAAGAGGCGTGTCGAGGGTACTGGGGCTTGACCACCCAGTCGGGATGTACCATCCCTGTACACGATGAGGGGCTTGGCCTTAAACAGGCTGAGCAGGTGGGGTGGCTCCTTACCTTGTGACACTCTCACCTTCGACCAGAGGGGGAACATCCTGCATTTGAGAACAGTAATGCGGCACCTCGCAAGACAGCTGTACTAGCAACCAATCACCACTAGATGACAATATATCAACTCTTTTCAAGAGGAATTTAATTTAAAGTTCATAATGTGTTCCGTGTTACATTTACAAGAGGTTTCCCTCAGCGCTTACCTGAACGGCGTTCCCACCCAGAGAGCGGTCCAGCTCCACAGTCAGGAAAGCAGAGGCGGTGAGCTCATCCAGCGTGCAGCTGGCGCCCTGCCTGAAGACCGCATACAGAGGAACCAACTTGAATAGCACATCAATTATCGCTTCCCGAAACGGGAAGCTTCAAATAAAAAGGAAGCAACCGTGGTGGGTCCGCATTGCCAAGCCGTCACGAGACCCAATGGCTGTCTGATGACGGTCACGTGCCTCACCAAGTGTAGATGACTTGTCCTCTCTTGTATGTGTAGAGGATAATGTAGCAGTCCCCGCCGTAGAACTGGCCATACTCCTTTGGGTCCACAGGGACTCTCCCACTGCTCTCCACCCTCCAGATCTACAACAGACAAATTCGGGAACACAAAGCAATTACATCTCTTACATATACAATACCAGTCAAAAGTTTTGATGCACTTCTCATTCTAGTGAACGGTAAGATAGAAATATTTCACCTGTACTGTGAGTATATACTACAATATTATCCAGTTCTAAGAGTCTCTGTACTCTGTGACACTTGAGCGGGGTGTTGGGAAGCTAGTGTAGATATTTCTGGCATGGTGAGACAAGGCAGCTTGTCACCTCAGTGTCTCCGCTGCCGTCGTCCACCATGTTGTACTGGGCTGCCATGTGCTGGGACTCATGCAGCTTGGAGGCGTCAAACTCCACCTGCTGGATCTTGGCTATCCTCTCAGTCACAAAGACCTTGCCGAAGCCCTGGCTCTGATCCATGTCCTTCCATCCCTGGAAGAAGTGCTTGAAGATGGGCGTCTCGCCCCCTTCAGGCAGAACTTGGATCTGTGGGAACATGGTGTCGCCGTTGGGACCAAAGCTAGAACATGTAAGCGGTGCTCTCACTTCTAATCTAATTTGTCTCAGGAAAAAGGAAATGAACTGTTTGGAAAGTAAACACTTTTATTTGACTGTCTAGTACTGTAAAGAAAATACTATTCAAAGATGCCTTTGCCAACTGGATTTTGCGCATGCATAACAGATAATAGGTTTTCATTTGAACATACTTGTGTGTTTGACGGATAACCCATCTGTTTGATGAAGCCTTCAGCGGTCTTCATGGCTTCCTTTCTCTCATTGGGATTGGCATGACGACCTTTTGGGAAGTGAACAATGCTGTATTAGATGGGCAATAAAATATGAATACAATTTTCTATGTAAACAAATAAAGCCAGCTATTCGTTTTTGATTACAAATTTTGACATGAGACAACTCATCCATACAAAAATTACCTGCCCGTGCATGTAAAACAGGGTGGTCAATGTTTGACAAATGTTTCAAATTATGTCATTAAGTCCAAATTGTCAATAATGTAGCCTACCTTTCCAAACAAATATCATGTTGCTTTTGCCATGGTCTAGAATGAAGCATTCCTCTGTGAGCAGGAGGCTTTGCATGAAGGGGTTCTCCTCAGACACGAGGGATACTTTCATGGTCCCAGAGGCATCAGACACCTGCACATGTGTTGCATCTCAGGGTCATCTTCATCAAATTGTGTGTGACTATGCGTGCAGTAGAATGCAAACCGTACCATGTAAAGTTTTGCCATCTTCCTGTTTGTGATGTCTGCCACTATATCATCACTCTCATCTCCATCTGGGAGCACAGGTTTTTCGCCAAGAATCTGTTAATACAGTAATAGATAAAGGACCACAGAAATTGCAGAATTTCACGTTGCAAAAACTATTGGACTAGACTTTTTCCAAGGACAACAAAACAATGGATTTTTGACAGCTGTGAATCTGAAAGACAACACATTTTAAAAGGTTTGGTATAAAATGCATAATCCATGTTTCCAAGCGTTGTCTTGAATGGCACATCCATGAGGTCTAGTTTTATGGGAGGAGGCCCACAGTCACTCACCTTGATTAGCTGAGAGGGCTCCCTTCCATCTTCCACCACCTCCAGCTTGGCACGGCCATTCCTCTCATTGTCCCGGATGCCGGCTGCCACCTGCGTTGCCTTCAGTCTCTCAAACTTGTTGCACAGGGAGCCGCACCACTGGTAGATCACCTGGACACACACACACAAGCATGGCCAGAGATTCACTCGGATTAGTCAGCAAACGCCAGCTGATCCCATTTGATGACACCCGCCTTTTGTAAACATACTCCATACTCCAAACAAAGAGCCTGTCATTTAAAATGCCTCTTTCTTTGAACAGACGATTGTGTTGAAAGGATCTGCGTGTGAAAACAAGGGTAGGGATCTCTTACAGCGCCAAGGTCAACAATGAAGCAGTCGCCTTTGTTGAAGTTGTCCCAGCTGAGGGGCAGCTCAGTGGCCCTGACCACGCGGCGGCCCTTGACGTGGAACAGTCTCCGGGCGGAGAGGTCGTTGGTGACCACGTGTTGGAAGCCCGACGCCACCCCCCCGGCCTGCGGGGCAGCAGACAACAAACAGAGACTCTTACCTCATGGGCCAAGGCCCTTGCACCACACTCTTTTTCCACCCCTTGCTCTCTGTGACCAAGCACTGACTGGCTATGCATAAGCAATGTGTTACAGGTAAGGGCTTTTACAGTTATTTTGGGCAGGAACATGAGAGTGAGTAGTCCAATACTGGTCTGGAGGAAGGTGTGTACAGTTGAGGAAGGGTGAGATGGGTGGAGCAGAGTGAAGCTCCTTACTTTGTAGGTGATGCCTCCTTTGAAGTAGCTGGTGAAGGCGGTGGACTCATGGCCTTGCAGCTCGCGATACTGCACAGGCTTGCCTCCCAGGTAGTCGTCCAGCTGCACCGTGAAGATGGTCGCCGCCGTGCTCTCGTCCTGGGAACACTCCTTGCCTGCGGGACAGGAAACAATCTTGCTTAGACTTCACATGAAGCTTAGGTTTTAGATTAGTATGCACCGTTGAGCAATAGTCTGCATGGAGAAGGGGCCCCGCATAGGGCCCTGGGCCCGAAGAGGCCAGCGTCCAAAAATGGAGAGCGACAAAGTGCTCCGTTTCAAAATGTTTGAGACTTTCATAATGATGAGCGTTTACCTCTTTCTGTTCACACTTTCTTCAACACTGTAAGTGAGACTTTTCCGCAACACTATTGTTCACTTTATATCACTTCGTTGGCAAATAACTTGCACGGCTGAATTGAATATACATGGACGGTATTTGCTTTTGAGTGCCTGTTAAAGGCTTATGATTTAGTCATTGTTGGTATAATACAGAGAAAACTGTTTTCAGATGCAAAGGAGGCACATTAGCTCTACAATTAAGTAACTATGAATTATGTATGAAGCAATGATACAAAGGAAAGGGCAGAGACTGCATCTAGATGTTATTGAGGGGTCCCTAATGGAGTGATCGATTGGCTTGTATTGGAACAAAGACACATTGCAAGTGCAGTGTTTTATGGAGTCATCCTGTAGCCTTTTGCCCCCTGCATGAAAGATGCAATAATTTACAATGAAGGGAAAGATTGCTTTACTGCAGGAGCTGCAGTGTACCAAGAGGCCAGGAATGTATAATGTTCTGCAAAAATCTAAACCAGGCTCTACTGGCCACACAGGGTTTACAGTAGTTGAATTGTTAGCCACAATACATTTTTTTCATAGTTTAATATGAATCAGTGTTTACATTGCAGCAAAAACTTTAATTTGGTTAGGCTCCCATCTCATCTGGGGATCATCGGGAGATTGGTAAGATCGTATGGGAAAATGTCTGTCATGTCCATGCCTAGATCCACTAAATCTCTTTCTTGGAAGGGCAGTCAGTGGTGAAGCACAGTCTGCTGTGACTCACTTCTTTCGGGCTCAGAGGGAAACCAAGCTAGCACTTGTGAAATGTTGAGGGTAGCAGTAGTTTCAGAGCCTACTTCTCTACTTGACCACATTGTATTCAGACAAAAGGGCAGAGGAGCAGAAGCGTCACAAACTGTTCATGTTGTGATCCTCTAGTGTGACAAACTGATCATTTGGTAATTTTTTAGTGTGAGAAACGGATCATTAGGTAATCATTTAGTGTTACAAACTGCTAATTTGGTAATCTTTTGAATAGTATGACACAGAGGCTGCTAGTTTAGCACTCTGAACAGACAAAACCTCTGTAAAACTACGTGGATCTACATAACACTTTGAAGCTTTATGGATCTCTCATTGCTAAATTAAGGTCTAAATCTGCATACATAAAAGAAAACATGTTTGAATCTTGACCAGAGTTAATGAAAATCTAGATTGATGAATCATAACAATAAAAAGAAAAGCCATTTAAAAGCCCTGCTCTCCTCTACATGTTTCAACAGTCGAATTATTTTCCTGGAACAGATAGGTGAACTCATCCCACTTTTCCCTGAGCATTTGGAAGCCTGACATTACTCTGGGAATGTTTTACAAACAGTCATTGTACATCTCCACTGACTCACCTAGCCAGAAGTGAACGTCATAAAAGCAGTTATCCTTCTGCTTGACGGTGTGGAGGATCACATAGGCATCTCCAACGTAGAAGTTCCCGTGGACGCTGTCCGGCACTGGAACCAGGTCTAAGTTCTCAATCCGCCAGATCTGGAGGCCAGCCGACTTGCCGGCCTTGGCAAACTCCCTGTGATAAAGCACCATGGTCTGCTGTGTGGATGAGGAGAGGTGGATGGACGTGTATCCCAGGTATGGTGAAGGGAGAGCGGGCTGGCGTTGAGGCACAGAGTGCTGCTCTGTTCCTGAGGACGTCTGAGTGAATAGGAGCAGTGTGTGATGACTGCCACAGAGGCAGGCTCAGTGTGGGTTGATGTGGCTAGGGAGGGTGTGTCAATGCTTTGCCAGAGTACTCACAACAGCCTAGACACTACTTTAGAGAAGTTAGCAAATAACATAAGCGAAGTATCAGGCTAAAAGAAATCCTGTGGAATTAAAGTGAGGTACTGTGAGGGATGTAAAACTTTCTGTACAGGTCAGGGTCGACAGTTTTACCTGTCATGCTTTACTCAAGAAACCAGTTCGGCAAAAATATTGACATAACACAGACACACACATGGATCAAGACACACACATTAATTTACCCAGACCAGATGTGTATTTTAGCAACACAATTTATGTGTGCTCAAATATTGTCAAATTTAGTTTTTTTCTTGGTCCAGGTTCATTTGTTTGGTTGGGCAGATCTTTGTTTTATTTGGCAATTATGGTATCATTTGGCTCCTTGTTTGCTTATAACAATAAATCTTCCCCCTGAAAATACACTAGTTAATTAAAAATATTGCCTTAGCAGACTGTACTAAGATACAAGCACCCAGTGACCATGTTATGCCGTTGTTGGGCATATGCTTGGTGGAAGGAGACAATATTTGTCGATGTGAAAGCAGGCTTTGAGTCTTAGTTATACATCTATGCATCTATCTATGTTTCTAGTCGGTCTAGTGGAATTCAATATGTGCATGTAGCTTTCAGCACATCTTTCCCTTTTGGACCACTGTGATGGCCGCGTAAACAGCCGACATGGTTAGTGGCCTGAAGTGACGCCCTCCTCGTCTGCTTCTTCTCTACGCTTTACTTAATGTTGCTTCTTTACTGTATTTTATTTTACACTAAGTGCATTGTAAACAGGACACTGCTGCAAGAGAGACAGTCTCAGCCAACCCCCTACTAATGAAATAAATCACCTTAAAAGGAAGGAAACCCACAGGATTTATCATGTGTTTGATTGAGTTCTCATGAGTAGTCAAACTTGCTTTGTTCATAGCTGACCGACTGAGGTGACTGGCATTTTTATTTAAGCCGACAGGAAAACCCTTCTGAGATACAGGATGTGCCTTAGCCTTAATCTTTGGATGATATTGCTCCTTGAGAGGATTTGTTTGCTGCTTCCTGTGCTTTGCATTGATGTAAATGTCAAGCTATCGTCTTGTTAAGTCAAACAGGGAGATCCTTAAAGAGCATAGCCAAATCAACTGCCCTTACCTTTACAGGCAATACAAGGTAAGACTTTTGATGCATTGCTATTTTTTGCTTCACCTGTCAAGTTTTGCTCTATAGTGGGACATGGTCAAATGAACCCTCTAACAAATATAAAAGAGGAGCAAAAAACATATCTTCCTTGTCAATAACACATTTATAGTACAAAATAAAAGGAAATAATACATTGGCTGGCGTTTGTTTATTTCAAATGGTACAGCTCAAAATAATTCCTATTAAGCTCTCATTTTACTGTTCACATCCCTTCTGCTGACCAGAGCATGTCCAGAGACAGTCCCAGAGAACGCTCATCCGGATTGGCCGGTACGCTGCTGCCCACAACCGGAGAATGCCTCTCCTCATTGGCCAGTACACTGTTGTCCACTTCCAAACTATACTCTTCTCCATTGGTCAGCATGTTTTTGTCCATGGCCAGGGAAAATTCTTCTCTATTGGTCAGAACGCTATTGCCAACACACAGGGTATACTTCTCCCTACCGACTACTATGTTGTTGTCCACACCCATGAAGGTCACCCTGGAGGCTTGTTCTCTCTGACTCTGACTCTCCACTCTCAACTCAAATGTGGACTTTGCCCTCTGAAGCGCAGCGGTTGGGGCCATGTCCTGAGGCTCAGGGCGACTGTAGTACGGGTCACTGAGGACACTTTGGTCTGTCCCTAAAGTATGGGGTAAAGGCACAAATAGGTCTGGATCAGGCTGGGCGCCTGGAAATGGCCCGTCCATCCCCTTATGCCAGTCCGATGGCGTCGGGCTGCTCTCGTTGCATTGGAACAAGTCAGCATCAGGGCTGGTGTTGGATGGACAATGAGATCTAGACTGAACTTCACTAAGGAATAGGTCGGTTAGGTCGGGGTAACTTGGCCCCTCTGCACCCTCTCCACCTGTATCTGATGCATCTAAGAACAAGGCCAAGTCATTCTCCAACTGGAAGGGGACCAGTCCCGAGTCTAAAGCATCAGAAGTGTCAGCAAAGCAGAGCCCTGTGTGTCCAGGCCTCTGAGCATTTCCACCCAGAGGTTCCAGCTGCTTCTGTGGTTCCCTATCTGGACAGACGCTCTGGTCTAGACTGCTTTGTTCGCCTGTCGCCGTTTCTCCACTGCTCTTCTGTCTTAACCCGCTGACCTCAACGTTGCCGTCTGTTTGACTTATGGCCGGCTCAGCGTTCTGTTGCACCGAGTTGTCGTCAGTGGCTCCTGGTCTAGGGCTCCTGACCGCTGAGTCACCCCACGCCTGGACGCCCCCTTCAAGCTCCGCTCTCACCTTCTCCAGCAGTCGGCTGTGCTTCATTGCCACACTGTTGGGATCCTTCAAACGCCTCTTTTTCTTCCTCACTGGAGATGTGACCTTGACCTCAGGGAGCTCCGCCTGGTCCGGAGGGACGATGTAGCCCATGTACACCAGGGCTCCTGACACACTGCGAGTGAAGATGGCCACGCCTTGGCTGGAATCAGGTGCAGGACCTGGCTGCACCGGCAGGCTAGACCAAGCCGCAGGCATCAGAAGCAGCAGATACTTTGTAGAGTCTGCAAAATTAAAATGCCAAATTTACTTCATACAAAGTCATACGTAAACGTCATACGTTTTTACTTGAGTAAAAATTAACTTACTATTATCTGCATGCAAAGCAAGGCATTGCTCACTTTTCAAAGGATGTTGATCGCTCATAGCAATATGCCTTCTATCAGCTAAGGGAATAAAAAAGTGTTTAAAACGACATTGCATGACAAATATAGCTACTAAGAGATAGTTATGTCATAAAAGGGATTATGATGTAAACTTCAGAACTTTACCGTTAAAAATAGACTTGACTGCAGAAAACCACATTTCACAGCTACAGAATGAAGTGTGAACTAGAGCTACCAAGGCCTATGTTGACGAACTGTTAAATAGACTTCCTGTCAAATAAACAACTCAAGAAAAACTAAAAAGTTCACACACAAAATAATCAGGCTTTAAAATATTTTATTTATTGTTTGAAAAACACAGAACATAAATAGATTAAATAATTTAGATTCAAATCATAAACTATATATTAAAATGTACAAGACAGACCCGCTTAGTAAAAGTAGAGCAATACAATGCAAAAACACTTGGTACAACACAGAAAAATGACAGTAGGGAAATGTGCCATCTATCGGTTGGCCAAGCAGCAAACGCATTGTTACACAAACCACAGGCAAGTATGGAAACCTTATTTTCTCATTGGTCAAAAGAGCTCTGAATTGGTGCAAACCTTTTTCACTACAAAACCACAGAGGCCCATTTTCTGAATAGTGCATGGCCAAGGGTGTCCTGCTAAGCATTACTCGGTGAAACACAATCAGTGGCAGCAGAGCCTTGAACAGCCAAATGTAAACAGACATCAGCAGGAGTTGGTTAGATGCCAGAGTAGCCAATGCACCTACCAGGAGTGCAATATACATCTGTAAAGTATTCCCAGTGCTCCACTTTCACCACCTTTTTCTGTTATGGGCTTATTCCAAAATGGATTTAATAAAATTTTCCCTCACAATTCTACATTCGATACACCATAATGACAATGTGAAAAGTAATTTTTGGGAGATTTTTTAAAATTACTTAAAAATAATTCAACTAGGAAACCACATGTACATAAGAGC
Organism: Galaxias rostratus; assembly: GCA_036024795.1. NCBI lineage: Eukaryota > Metazoa > Chordata > Actinopteri > Galaxiiformes > Galaxiidae > Galaxias > Galaxias rostratus. The sequence continues at coordinate 31,629 of JAVQJS010160417.1, forward strand.
ACACAAGGACATTCAGAGTTGTCCTGAAGCCACTCCTTTGATGATCTTGGCTGTGTGCTTAGGGTCGTTGTCCTGCTGAAAGATGAACCGTCACCCCAGTCTGAGGTCAAGACCGCTCTGGAGCAGGTTTCCATCCAATGTCTCTGCACATTGCTGCATTAATCTTTCCCTCTACCCTGACTAGTCTCCCATTCCCTGCCGCCGAAAAACATCCTCACAGCATTCTTCAGTGTATGGATGGTATTGGCCTGGAGATGAGCAGTGTTTGGTTTCCTGAAACATGACACGCCAAAGAGTTCATCCGTATCTCATCATACCAGAGAATTTTATTTCTCATGGTCTGAGTCCTTCATGTGTATTTTGGCAAACTCCAGATGGGCTGCCATGTGCCTTTAACCAAGGTGTGGCTCCTTCTGGCCACTCTACCATGCAAGCCTGAGCCTTATGGCAAACACTGTGAATCCTAATGTACATGTGATTGAATACTATTTGCAAAAGTGTCAAAAATGTCATGTTGTCATTATGGTGTATTGTGTGTATGATTATGAGGTAAACACTATTTATGGAATCCATTTTGGAAAAAGGCTCGAAAAGGTGAAGCACTGTGAATACTTTCCGGATGCACTGTATAACATACTGTCCATCAAAGGCATAGCTCAAACTTTACTGACTGATTGAACTGCCTCTGAGAAAATCTCTGTGAAAATGTGTTCTAATTCCTCTAAATAATATTATAACAATAAAAAGAATTATCGTCAAACATCAAAGACTGGTTTTGTTCTTTCAAGATTACTCACGTGACAAAATATAATTGCCCTAATGATATTATACTATACAATTAGATTCTTTATTATTACAAAATAATTAAGTGTATTATTTAATTCAAGCTAAACCTACACTTCCATTGAAATCAAACCAAACTCATAAGTTTAGACTACATAAAGCACAGAGATTGTGCCACAATGAAACAAGTATTCACATCAAGAACTTCAAGTCCACTCTTTAGAATAATTACAAGAATTAACTCAGCCAAAGAACAACGTCTGTTGGGGTCATCCTACAATTTCTCAATCACTTGATATGTCAACACATTCCATAAAAATGGTTTTACAAACTCCTTCTGAATTTTGCCCTTTATCAATTTCATAAATGTAAAACCTTTGGTGCTGTTGATGGAATGTGAAAATATGCAAGGTTAAATTCACACTTAGATGGACGAATAAATAACATTCAGCCAAAGGTATGAGTTGTATAAGTCATATGACCAATATAAAAATCCACTGACTGAAG
>JAVQJS010160421.1:0-16075 GCA_036024795.1 Galaxias rostratus
TGGTTCCCCCCCGTCTCTCTCTCTCTCTATCACTCCCGTTGTGGTTCTCTTTCTCTCTCTCTCCGTCTCTCTCTCTCGAACTCTCTTTTTCTCTCTCTCCCTTTGTGGTTCTCTCTCTCTCTCTCTCTCTCTCTCTACCTATCCCTATGTGGTTCTCTTTCTGTCTCTCTCTCTCTCTCTCTCTGTTTCTCTCTCTGTGTTTAATGCCTGTGCTATTGTTTGGAGTGCGCCTTGTCTTTGGACAGGTGTTTGGCTCCCTGTAAACGCGTCCTTTAGTCACACGTGACAGCGGGGCTGCTGATGCCAGGGAAAAACGGGAGACAATGGCGATAAAGACAACATGTGTTTCTAATAAGAGTGTGAGATGTGGCACTTTCCCGTGTGAAACGCAACATGTTCCAGCGGACCGCGTTACAGGACAACATGTCACAGTCGGTTGTTAATGTTTGTGGAACGGGGGAGGGGCGATGTTGCAACGAACACCCCAGCTGCTTCTCCGTCTTTTGTCCTCCTTTGTGACTCCGTCCCTCCGTCTTCACGGCGTGGCAGGGCAGCGTGCACGGACTTGAAGCCCGGCCGGGGGTGTTAATTGGGACCGTTCCCCAGTGGCGGCACACCCCGCTGGGTCCACTGGACCCGCTGCTCTCCCTGGAGCCCCGTCACCCCTCCGGTCTGACTGCGCACAGTACATCCTGATTGTTACATTCTCACTTCAACCACTCTCCGAACCCCCACTCACCCCTCCCGTAATTTTTCCCACCTTCTCCCTCTCAACCTCTGGGAGGAGAATGTGTGTTTGGATGTCTTTCTCCTCCTCCGTGAGATTGCTGCTGCGGTGCGAACGCCCCCCCAGGGACATACAGTTTGGAGGTGGTGTTTATGGGGTAGGGAGGGGGGTAAATGGATCAGGGGGGGGGGGGGGGGCACGGGAGGGTGGTGCGGGGCCCAGCTGTACGGTGCTGAGCCAGTGGTGCAGGGGAGCGTCTCCTGCATAATGACCCGCTCTGACGAGCGTGAAAGCTCCACCCAGACGGCCGCATTCATCACACATCAGCCACAGCAAGCGGCCCTTTGTACCCCCTCGTCCCCCCCCCCCTGGCGCCGGTCTCCCAGGGGCCCCTTGTAGCCGCCTGGTGGCCATCCTGGGGCCCCCACTGACTGACAGCCATGGGTAGTATACTGTGGTGTACCGTGGCCCTTGCTATTACACCAAAGGGATAGGCCTTGGAATGGGTCCCTAATCCTAACGCTGAGAGGATAAGAGGTCATCAGGATCAAGGTGTGTAAGTGTGCACGTGTGCGTGTGTGTGTGTGTGTGTGTGTGTGTGTGTGTGTGTGTGTGTGTGTGTGTGAGAATATTACTGTTTGTCGCCCATCATGTGCTTGAGAAACTGGACTATTCACTCAGAAGAATATACATTGTCTACTCACTCACACATACACACACGGAGTCAGACCAATACGCAAATATGCAAGCGTCTATACAAATAAATGCAAAGGTGCGCGCAACAGTGAATAAACACACCCCCTTAGTGTGTGTGAGTGACGGCTTGGAGGGGTGTTTGCGGGCCGCGCTCCCCTCCTGGTATGGGACGGCCAATATGGGACCAGACAGGCCGCCGGCTCCTCTAAGACCTCATCCATTATTCAGGCGCCCATCTCCCTCAATGCAGACACCGCCACACTGTACGGATACACACACCACCCGGGCCTCCGTCTCTGCCTGACAGCCCGGCAGAGATGGACAGAGACAAACGGAGCGGAGTGAGAGAGGGAGAGAAGGAAAGGGAGGGAGGACAGCCATGTACGGAGGGAGGGAGATTGATATAAATACAGGGAGCAGGAATGCACAGGGGAGGAGGGAAAAGGCAGAGACGGGCGGGAGGTTCGAGTGGAGGTGGCGAGGGAGAGGATGAAGTCCCAGAGTTTGGTTTTAGAGCGCGGCTGCCGTCCCCCCGCCTGCCTCCTCCTCCTCCTCCTCCGACGGCGCGACGGCACTCCATCTCCAACGGGACGGGGGTGAAGTGGGCACTTCCCGTGCGCGGGCGCTGACCTCCGACCCCTCCCCAGGGGAGAGCCCGTGTCTCCTCTTTGCTTCCCTGTCCCTCAGGGGGCAGATGTCGTCTGGCTGGTGACTCTCTCTCTCTCTCTCTCTCTCTTTCTCTCTCTCTCCCCCCTCTCCTTTTTCCGATCCGTCTCGGCATGCCTAATTACCAACAGCCTAAACTTCCCAACTAACAGGCAATTACCAGGCCTTACCATTTGGAGCCGGGTCCCATGCTTCCTGATACAGTGGCCTATTAGGGCCGCGGCTGCCTCCACTCTCCCCCGCTTTAATTGAATCCCCTGGCTGCTCATCAGCGGGCTAATTTGAGCCAATGTGCAGAGTTGGTAATCAGAGGGCTGCCTATTAGGCTATCAGACCCCAATTAAGTGCCCTCTTATTTCCAATATAACGAGCGCTGGCTTTTGTTATTGTATGTCCCCCCCCCCTTTTTCTTTTAGTGCCTATTCTTGTTTTGGGCATTTTCTGCCCTTAACCTAAGAGGCTGAAGCAGGCACACGTGGAAAGGCTGAGCTCTTTAAGGGAAGGTCGGCGCGGTTACAGGTGGCGGTTTGAAAGAAGAGGAGAGAGGGACGGAGAAAAGAAAGCAGGGAGGAGGAGGTAAAAAAAAAAAAAAAAAGGAAAGATGTAGCGAAGAGGCATCCAGGGGATTAAGTGTGATGAATAGATGGGGAATAGGGAAAGTTTCTGGTCCTCCACCAAACTCTCTCCCGGCTCCTGTCAGAATGTCTCACTTCCACTCCCCCTGCTAGCCCACCGTCTCCTGTCCTGTGTCAGTGAGTACGGCTGTGGAGGGGAGTCAGAGTGTGAAAGCAGTCCTCCCAGGACCCCCGAGGACTGACTAACTCCAACTCGCTGTGCGGAGGTCCCCGAGACGGTGTCTGCTCAAAGTGTGTGTCGACGGCAGTGCACGCGCGTGTGTGTGTGTGCGTGTCAGAGTGCGAGTGTGTGTTTGTGCGACTGGTGTTGGTGTCGACTCCCCGTTGCCTAATTAAAGGGCGAGGAAAGCCACTCACAGGGAGATTAAACCTAAAAGGGTAAATTAGCACTAAAAAGGGGTGTGGCACATTCACACATAGGCACAGGCCATGAAATCTCTTCTGACACCTGCGAAGAAAAAGAGGAGGAAAAAATGGAAACGGAGGAGGGAGGGAGGGAGGGAGGGAGGGAGGGAGGAAGGGGTGGGGGCAAGAAAAAAAAAAAAGTACTTTTTTTGTTTCCACTGCTCTATGGGGATGTGTGGCCGGGCCGAGTGCATTTTTCATGAGAGAGAGACGGGAGCTGCGGCTAGCCGCCGTTAGCCTCCGTTAGCCACCGGGCCCTTGGCCTGGGTGTCAGGCTGAGGGCCTCTGCTCTCCAGCTCCAGGCCGGGGTGGAGGTAGCTACGCCTCACCTTGTCTTCGCCGCGGAATAACAGCTCACTGCAGTGCAACGGCACACTGGCCCCTGGGTTAGGCACCGACTCCTCCTCACGTTCCCTCCCCAAGCGCAAAGAGTCTCGTTCCAAAATGAGATGTAGCCCCTCGTAGTTCATGGTTACATTTAGTTGTACATTTATGCCAGTAATCGTAAGCCTTCTCGCCATAATATTACAAACCTTTTGATGAAGACTTCTTTCTGATTTGCTATGAGATGGTGGGTAATGAGCTTTAGAGAATACCTTTTATGACGTTGAAGTTTGATTTGTTGGCTCCAAACTATTCATCTAAAGTTTCGTTGACTCAAAGCACACAGCGGATCAACTAGACATGTCAGGGTTCGTTCAGTTCAGTTTACCACTGCACTTCCGAAGTAACTCAGTCGCTAGGCAGTATTATTCCCCGTCCCTCCCTATTGGGTATGAGTAGACCTATGATGTCCTTGTATCCATAGAATCCTGATGAGTAATTGTTAGGGGACACGTATGTTAACCCAGGAGGTGTGTGGTGGTTGCGGTGGGTGTGTAGGGCTGCAGGGGCGTGGGGTTTTGTTGCAGCCTGACACGGACACACAGGAGACAGATGAGTGTCACATCAATAGTCACCCTGCTTAACATAAATATCCCACCACTCAGGGACCATGGACGCCCCCCTGTCCTCTGTCTGTCCGTCCGGCTGCCTGTTTTTCTTTAGAATACCACCACCCCCTCTCTCTCTTCATCCTCTCTCTCTCTCTCTCTATCGCCCTCTCCTTTCACAAACTCGCCACCTAAACCCCCTCTCCGTTTGGCTCTCGTGGAACATCCGTCTTGGTCCCTCTCCCCTTCTCTCTGGAATGTTGCCGTCGCCCTCCCCCTGCTGCTGTCCCTGGGACCCACTGTGTGTGAGCCCGCGTGTGTTTGTGTCGCCGGTCTATTTGTTTGTGCCTCTGGCTGAGCGTGAGTGATGTGACTTAGGGCCCGCCGCTCTCCTATCTGTCTGTCTATCTGTGTGCAAGTCTGTCTGTGTTGTCTCTGTCTCTGTTTGAGTGCTATCACAGGGCTGTTGGTGTGTGTGTGTGTTTTTGTGTGTGTGTGTGTTGTGTGGCAGTGTCGTCTGTCACTGCTCCTCCTCTCAGAGCCAGCACATCTCATTGATGATCTGGGTGAGGCCCTCTCTGCAAACCAAACACCCGTGCAGGCGGGCGCTCATGTACACACGTAGACAACACACGCAGACACACGCCAAACTATATGCCTCATGTCCTATCAGCCTGTTCCATTGCCCCGAGCATCAGGTGTGTGTGTGTGTGTGTGTGTGTGTGTGTGTGTTGGTGTTGGTGTGGGTGGGTGGGTGTGTGCGTGTGAAAGAAAATAGATCTTGGCTCTGTCATTGCCGGCCGCAGGCATATGGGGCCTTAACGGATGTCTCTTTCAAATAAACACACAAACAAATACACGTACACACACACGCACACACACACACACACAAGTCCGGGGCCTTCCTCTCCAGACTTGTGCTGAGGAATACAGATTTGGGTTTTTCCTCTGATAGTGATCACCCTCCGTGGATACAGAAATGCTATCTGCACATGGTGGCTGAATTGATAATACTCTCCAGACGCATTTTATTACAAAGTTACCTAGTTTGTAAAAAGGTAATCATTTACTCTTGCTGCTATCTCTCCTGGGCCATACATCTCGTGCCTTCCCCGGACAAAGTTGTCCCGTTTTTCCGCCCCGCCCCGGTTATTCAGCTGGCCCGCGGGTTTGTAGACGGCTACCTTTGACCGCCACACCGCTCAGCGGCCAGGGGTCTGCAGGGGTGGGGGGCAATTGGCACTCGTAGTTTGTCTGGTGCATATGTCAGGTTTGGGTGCAGGAGTGGAACGCACGTACAGTATGGTGTGTGTGTGTGTGTGTGTGTGTGCGCGTGTGTGCGTGTGTGCGTGTGTGCGTGTTTGTGTCAGGCTCTGCAGACGTCTGAAAGTGACAGCTTATGAGGGACTAATCCCCGCGGGTTGCAGATTCCAACACCAAGTACCAAAATCTCATCATTTCAATTATCATATTTATCATATTTATTCATTTTCCTCCAGCCTCAGCTTAATGCTGTCTCTCTCCCCCTTCCTTCCTGCCTCCCTCACTCTTTTTCCCTCTGTACATTAATCTGTTTTTCTTCCTCCATCTCTCTACTGGCAACGTGTAAGCCTGTCCGTCAAGTTGATTGACAGCACTCAAGTGGCCTACGGAAGAGCTGCTGGTTTTTTTCGAGGCGTTGTGGGGCCTTATCTGGCAACCCAATTTATAGCCGTTTCTCTGGGCGAAAGGGGTTGCCACTCACGTTGACTGACAGCTCTCAGATTTGGAGGCTGCCGAGCAGGGATTTCCTTTAGGTTGGTCTGTTTTTCCTTTAGATTTCCCCTCGCACTGTTGGAGCTCATTCCAACACACACACCCACCCACCCACACACACACACACACACACCCGGTGTACAAATTGTACAAATACACACACAGAAACATACACTGCGTACAAATGTGTACAAATACACGCACACATACACACATGGTTTGCAAACTTTTACAGATACGCACACAGAAACTCACTTTCACACACACACGGTGCACAAACTTGAACAAATACACGCACACGTGCGCACACATGCTGATGAGCGCACACACAGCGCATGTCGACGTGCACGCACACAGACCAACAGGCACACACAAGGCCGGGCTCAATGAGCCCGTTGTTTGTCCACGACCTTGCGCTCTGACTGACAGGCAGATATCCACTGTTTCCTCTCTTCAGAGCGTTGTTTCGGGTCGGTCCAGTTTCACTCTCTGGGGGGCAGGGGGGGCATGGAAGAGGAGACTGACTGACTGATGATGTCTTCCTGGTGCTCTCTCCCCGCTCCTCCTCTCCAGGCCGTTCCCCACCTCGTTAGTCTCTGGCTCCTGCGTTTGCATTGCTGTACATATGGAATCCTACTAAGACGCCGCGTGCGTATGTGTGTGTCCCTCTTGTGTGATATTAGTATTATCGTCCGTTTCCACCCGCGTCCCTCTCTCTCTATCTCTGCGTTTGGGGGGGCAGCGTGTGGAGCGTGACCTCGGCCCCCGGGCGGGGCGGACGGCGGCGGGGCTCCCCGTTATTGATAGTGGGGGAGATATCGACAGGCGCGCGGGGCGCGGGGCTGTCGGCGGCGCCGGGCAGGATGCCTCTTTGATATGACATATTGTGCGTCTCAGCACAGGCCATAAATAATTCTGACACGTTTTTGTATGCATGGGAAAGTCCTTGATTCAGCCTCCCATAAAAATAAACTTCTATTATGGAAGGAATTTGTCAAGTGGGCGCGTGATGGATGGCCTGCCGTTTACCCCGTGGCAGGACGAGGGGTTATGGATGCCCGCCGCCCCTGCCGGGGAGGAGTCGCCGCGGCAACGCTGACACCAGAGTAATTACTCCCCTCCGCGCCGCGGAAAAGCAGGGAGGGGGAAGGGAGGAGGGCCACGAGGGGGGGGGTTCTACGCACACCTGCACACGTCTCTCTCTCTCTCGCTCTCTCTCTCTCTCTCCCTCTCTCTCTCTCTCTCTCTCTCTCTCTCTCTCCCCGCCTCCCTCTGATGGCGGCAGCGGGGATGAGACGCGGATGGATGGGTGGAAACACAAGCGCTCCGCCGTGGAGGACAGGGGGGACTGAACTCTGTCCCGGGGAACTGGCCTGGCCTGCTTTCAGAGTCACTGCCGTGTTGGGGCTCAGCAGACGAGGTGGTTCAACTTTCAGACTCTCAGAGTTAAGTGTGGGGAAACACAGCGCTCCCCACCACGCACCCCCCCCCCCTCTCCTCCCTCGCTTGTTCTCAGACGGAGACGTGTGGCTGCGGGATTGCTGCTGTTGTTTGGAAGGAGTAGATCCATCGGCAGTGGTTAGCGACGTGCGTGCGTGCGCGTGTGTGTGTGTGTCTCGGTGTGTGTGCGTGTGTGTCCGCCTGCTGGACAGATTGGGCCTGCTGTGCTGCCTGTTGTTCCAGCGGTGCGCCAGGTGAGACAGAGGAGGGTGGTGGGCGGGGGGCGACCCAGAGGTGTCCCTGGGCGTGGGCGGCTTCAGGAAGGGGGGGCGGTGGAGCGAGGAGTGGTGGTGCGGTGCGGTGTGTGTGTGTGTGTGTGTGTGTCGGGGGGGGGGGGGGGATGAATGTCAGCTGTCTAGGTGCGTCTTCTCAATGCTGTTGTCGAGCAGTGAAAGATGGTTTGTGGGTAATAGATAAAACGCGATCATGGAAAAGGAAACTTTTATTTCCTCCAGTTATATGAAAATACCAATTTGGATGAGAAGGATTGAGTCCCCAGTGTAGCTAGGGGGTAGTCTAAACACTGTCTGTACACTGGGGTTCAACCTGCAGGCTCCGCCTGTGTACCCAGCCGTGGTTACCTAGGCCTCTGGCCTGGCATGATAATGACTGGCTGCAGGGGCCGTGGGAACATTCCCCAGCGCTCCTCCGGGTTATGACGATGAAGACGGTGAGGAGGAGGAGCATGGTGATTATGTGCGTTAAGCTTTTATAGACAGCCAGTGTCCCAGATGCAGGTAGACGGGCTTTCCGCAGGGAAAATCAATGGGGGGTATTGGTGTCCGTGCAGGAGACCGGCACAGTTCAGCGGGGGGTGCCGCTCAACGCTCCAGCGGGAGCCACGACGAGAATAAATGTAATCAGGCACCATTGTGCTCCCTTTCACAGAGGCGGATTGTTTCAGGACGCGTTTTCCCAGCTGGACCGCCGAGGTGCGTCGCGATACGGCGTCTCCGTGCGCGCTCTTGCTGTGCGTTGCGTCAAGAGCGCCGTGCTCCTCCGCCCTCGCCCCTGCCTTCTTAGAGCCTCCGCAGTGCACTCACTCTGCAGTGCCTCTGACTCTGACGGATCAGAGCTGGTCCTGCATACGAATGCCATTCCCCGGTTGCCAGGAGCTGCTCGCAAATTCCCCTTTAAAAATACCATTTCCTTTCCATTTATCAGGTTGATCCGAGGGGCTCTGTCCTGTCTATTGTCTGTCCTGCCAAATCACAGCGAGGACTGAAGTTGGGAAACAAAGATGCCTTTCTGCACTAGAGTCCTTTTTCCCTGTGTCTGTCTGTACTGGGAAAACGTAATGGTCTGTCAAAGTGAAGTGGGAGTGTACAGTAGCAACCCCTTAATGTTATGAACCCCACCTAAATTGGTATGAAACGGGGTGTGTGTGGTGGGTGTTAATAACAGTGTATGTAAGATGCAGTGAGCCCAGTGGTTATGCGGTTGGAGATTACCATAATTAATAACCACCAGCATTGAAGGTTGAAGGAAAGGTGTTTGGACTGAATGTGTGTGTGTTTTGCGGGGTGTGTGTTGGTAGCAGTGCTACTGGGTACAACTTTATTGATCGGAGAGTAATTCTCTCTATTCTGATTTATGTTCAGAGATTGGCACCTTGGGAGAGAGCATTATCAATCAAACAAATGTCGGGCTATTGCGATATAGCCGGACACTCAGTAAACACTAGCAGTTGCAGGAGCCAGGGTTAACATTGCTGGGCTGCATGAACATTTCAGTTGGACGTATGAGGAACAGCCTTGGTCTGATCCCTGTGTACCTGCCTCATCACGTTTGACAGGCAAAACATTACGACATGGAACGTTATTGTTGGACGATGGCAAAGGGATTCTACCAGCCGGTCTGTAGCTCATTGACGTCGGTGCTCCTGTAAAGTTCTAGAAGGTGTTGTTCCATCCGCCTGTGTTCACAGCAAACACGCTGTGATACGTGGGTGGAGCACGCTCACACCTGTGTAGTCCCCCCCCCCCCCCCCAGAAAACAGTTTGCTGTCTGTGGTGTGTGCTTCAGTGGTGCCAATTACTTTCTCTCACTCTGGGAGAACTCACCTTGTAAAGTGACAGCTAGTCACACGGCGCTCTGCGTGGTGCACGTTGCTTTTAGAGGGAGGTGTTAACGCAGTGCTCCACTTGAGTGCCAGTAATCCCAGTCTAGCAGAATGTAAGGAGAACAGAACATCACTGACAAATCAAACTGCCACCACTGACACTTTTTTCCCTTTTTCTTTGCCGAGCCACTCTCAACATGGCTTGAAAGCATGTGCAGTCACATCAGGGACATTTTCCAGCTCTCTATGGAGAAGATGAGAAGATGAGAGGGACAACTTCTTATGCAGCTCGGATTATTGCTGATGTTATCCGCCTCGGGAAGGGGAGAAAACATCGGTCTACTTTTGTGTTGTCGGTTCATATGAGGTTTTATTGGTTTACTTTATCACCCACTTGTGCACACGGGAGCGTGTACGCAGAGAGGTGGCCTGACATTTACCCAGCCCACAGCTAAACATAGCTCACAATAAACACAGGAAAAGAGTGTACATGTAGTGCATGGGATCGGATCACTTTGTTTTTACTTTGACTTTGTTTTTACTTTTACTCTTTCTCAGTCAACATGTAATTGTTTTGCGTTCAATCAATGTTTTTCTTTCTGTTAACCTTTGTGCGTCTGTGTTGTTTTCCTGCAGAGCAAGGACATCGGGATTCAGATGCATGAAGAGCTGGTGAAGGTGACCAACGAACTCTACACTGTGAGTGAAGACCTGACTAAAAGCCAACCCCCCCTCGTCTCTCTCTGTTCCTCTCCGTTTCTTATTCCCTCCCGTATGTCCGTCCCTCTTCAACCCTTAGTCCACCCCCTCTTTCGTACCGCAGAACCGACCTTAATGCCTGTGTGGAGTTCAAATGCTGATGCTGCTGATAAGGGAGGGCGGTGGGTGGCTTTTATTGTTATGATGGAATGGAACACTGCCTTTCTCTCCGAGTGAGGCGGCGGCTGAGCTCAAATCATTTCCACATTGGAGACTGTTCCGCTGCCCCCCTGGCAGGGCCCATAGTCTCTGGAATGTAACCCCTCCCAGCCCCCGTCTCACTACCAGTATGGCTCTTCCGGGCCTATCACCTCTCTGCCTCCTTATGCAGGCTGGATTGGACGGACGGCTCTCTGCGTGCACCCCTGTTACACGCCCTCTGCGAGTAGGACGAAGGGAAGAGCATGGAGTGCTAGCAGCGCAGACAGATTGCCACTCGATTGGAGGAGCCACGGGATCTATAGTCTGGAGGAGCTCCAGGTGACTGCGGCATTTTTCTCTGCCTCCCGAGGAGAGCGAGAACCGAGCGGGCCTAGATGACTCCTCCGATGTCCTCAGTGACAGCACAGTCATCAAAGGGCATGGCGGCATGGCAGAGTTGCCATCTAACTCTGCTGGGTGCCATCTGCTCGTTAGTTTATTGACCCAGCCATTGGGAACTCCTGGTCCAATTAAGGCCTATACACACTCAGTTTGAGACCTTATATTCCCCTTTGTACTTCACACAAGTTTTGGGCTGCACATAAAAGTCTTGTCTTATCAGCGGCCACAACTCCAATGGTGAGCGGCTGTTTCCCTCTTTCAGCCTGCTGTGATGTCCACAGGGGAGGAGAGAGACCGTGCAAAGAGCTAGATTGCGGCATCTCTCCGGGGGCTGGTGCCCGATGGCCTCTCCCCCTCATGGGGCTGACCCGCTGAGGCTCACTCCAGCAGCAAGGGAGATCTCCGAGGTCACAGCCACTCAGGGAGGGCACCAGCCCCGGGGAGCGGAGCTCCTGCTACACACCCCAGAGCCCCCTGGCCGAGGCTGGATCTATGGCCGAGTTAATGGCGTGCCATAATGGGCAGAAGCTTTTAGGCATGACTCACTCGCTACGTGTGGCATTTTCCCCCCTGCCCACGCTTAATGTTAAAAATAACACTAATATTTGACAATATTCCAAATGATAACGATTGTGTTTATTATTGTCATTAAGAGGGTGAGGATGGCGCTTTGTTGGGAGAGTATTATTTAGAGATTATGACCTGTGTTTGTCATCCTCACTGAATCATTGATTGAGAAGAGAGAAACGTTGATTCTCTGTCCTAAATCTCTGCCGCGTTGTTAGCCAAAAGGGCATGGTAAAGAGGTTTTGAACATTAGACAATACTGCTATTGTTCAGACATCGTTTTACTTATTGTACACTGCATCTATGTGCTTGGGCACGTATTGATTTGAAAGCAGAGAAGTGGCCCTTTGCCTTTGGGTTGAATAATGGCACGTCATGACGCCAACGAGAAATTAAAAGAAAAATCCCTGCAATCTCTTTAATGGATCAGAGAGTTATTTCTCACCTGGCTTTGCGATAGCACACCATGGAAATGAAAGTCCCTGCAGTTTAAGTAGATTCCTTTTTTTAAACTCCCTCCCACCGGAGGCTGTTTGTTTAATGAGCGCGGCACTCCGCCCCTGCTGTTATGCATGATGATGGAAACCGCCACTCACATGGGCAGATACGGGCTTTACCGTCCAGGCGCTGGAGGATGACTCAGAGCCCGGCGCCGCGGCAGAAGGGCCGCCGACTGTCTCTGGGGTGCCTTTGTGTTACCCTGAAATGGGTGTTGTTGTTCATGGTAATGGCGGGCAACAGGTGTTAGAGGACTAAAAGACACGTTCATATTTTCTCAATTTAGTAAGTAAAGGAAAAAATATTATGCAGTGATGAATTTGCTCTAGCGGTTCTTTGGTACGATTATTGGTCTGTGATCTGTGTACTGAATAAATTTACTTGTCCCTTTTCCTCATTCAGTCATTTTCAACTGGGTGCTACTGTAAGTGCAAGTCATACTGATACTCCTTATGAAGTGCTCTCCTGGCACCCCTGATGATTCACGCAGAGAAAAGATTGCATCAGTCTAAACTGTCAGCATGGAAAACTCTTGGGGTGATTTCCACGGTTTCAGAATCACACAATTGTTCTGAAGTCATACAGCCCTGTGGCTACCGTCAGAGGCAGGAGCACACACACACACCTCTACGGGAAGGTAGAGCCGGCACCATCCTAACGCTATTAGCCTCTGTCTTTAGCTGCAGGTCTTCTTGCTGTGCTTTTTGGAGTCACCCGGAACAGCGTTCCCAACCAGTGTGCCATGGCACTCTGGTGTGCCGTCAGAGATCACCAGGTGTGCCGTGGAATTTTGGGTCCCATTTGGGGCGAACAAGCAAATCTTTTGTGTTAAGTTTTTTTCAGTTTTACTTCTTGGGTGTGCCACAAAATTAAAACGTTTTTGCAAGTGGGCTGTGGGTTGGAGATGGGTGGGAAACGCTGAACTAGAACATAGCGATTGGCATGGTCATTCGATTTATTTTTTATTATGTGGTTACACGTATATAGCTGCAGTTATTTATTTAAATGTTTGCTTATAGTTAATGCAAATATTATTCCTTAGCTATTTGAATTTTATATTGTATATTCATCATGTATGTCAATATATATCGTTCCCCCTTCCACCACCACCACCACCACATAGTTTAAACTTGTGGGCAGCGCGCACACCAAAGGCACAAGAGAGGTCTATGCTAGTGTGCTGGATCTCAGAAACAAACGTGTGCTTTATAACGCTGACTTTTCACTCAGAGATTAAAGACAGTCTGTCCTAAATTTGTAGGAGAGTAAGAATTGTTAAGAGGAATACATTTGTTTGGTGAAATCTAGATCACGGATGCCCTTCGGGCTACTGTAAGTCTGAGCTATAGCCAATATTATCATTTTTTTCATTGTCATTATTTTTTAAATGTAATTTTATTTTGGTTAATTGATTATCCAAAAATATATTGATAGCATTTTCAGACAGTCATATGATGCCCATCCATAGTATCAATCTGTTCTGCTGGTGTGAAAGGGGTTGGTAACCTAGAGAAAAAGATTTTACCAGCCTAGTTTTGCTCCCTCTGGAGCAACTAGTTCTGCTGCCTGCGTTGTCACCACCGAAACAGTCACAGGTGTGCGTTCAACTGCCATTTCTACCTTTGAAGTGTTCACCTTACAGATATTTGTCACTCTTTGTTATGTGTTTCTCTCTCTCGCTCACTCTCGCCCCCAGCATAGCAGAGCCTGTGTGCAGAAGAGCTGTGTTTATTGTAGGACGAGCGAGGGATCAAAAGAAACTGCTTCTCAGGCAGGACTTGTAAATGTTTCCAACACAGAGTTGCAGATGAGCGAGGAAAGAAAAGAATGCAGTTCTGAAATGACGTAACCCGCGCCCCGTTGGGTCCGTGATGTTCCTGAGTACAGAGTTGTTCCAGATTAAAGGAACCTCACTGCCTAAATACAATGCAGAGTGTGCCCTAACTACAGGAAGGAAACGCACAAACCCCTGTTAATTTGGGCCCTTTTGGTCTGTCCAACATCCTGGGGTGCTCTCTAGTAAGACGAAGCTGTCGGGCCCCAGCCTACGCCAGCCGTTTTAGGATGAGGCCCACATCTGGCTCCTCTTTATGGGGCTTCAGAGGACCAGGGCTTCTTGAGGTTGCTGGAGCCCCTGAACAGTGGGAGGGGAAGCCCCGTGCGCCTCTGCCCTCCATTAGCTAAAGCACACCGCCCGCTCTTATGGGCACCTGGGAAACGTTAAGCAGGATTCAGGGGGCTGCTGTCCCAGCTGCTATGAAACTGGCTGAGGAGATGGCTGGGAGTGGTGTCACCAGGGCAGTAGTGTGGGGACCTGCCTTCTTTTTTCAAAGGAATGTGACAGTGTGGGGCAGCACGGTGGCGCAGTGGTTAGTGCTGTTGCCTCACAGTAAGAAGGTCCTGGGTTCCTCCGGTTTCCTCCCACAGTCCAAAAACATGCAAGTTAATTGGTGAATCTAAATTGTCCATAGGTGTGAATGTGTGTGTAAGTGGTTGTATGTCTATGTGTTAGCCGTGCGATGGATTGGCGATCTGTCCAGGGTGTACCCCGCCCCTCGCCTAAAGTCAGCTGAGATCGGCTCCAGCCCCTTGTGACCCTGCATAGGATAAGCGGTTCTGATAATGGATGGATGGATGGATGTGAGAGTGGGTTATTACAGAGGAACGAGGGAGCAGCATCGTCCCAAAAAGTAGCGTGCAGTAGGCAAAAAGAGTGTGGCTCAGGGTGGCAGCCAGCAGGAGAGGGAGGGCGGAGCTGGTAGGGGATGGGGATGTGCATTGTGTACAGAGGTGGCTGAGCCAAGTCTGGCCCAGATGAGCAGAACCACAGATAGCCCAGGGCACTGTAATCCAATCAGGCATTGCATGGAAAACATCTTCTGACTGGCATCTGCTTGCTATGTGAGGAACAACAGGGTAGTAAAATTAACTCGTTGAGACGCAGAGAAAGAAAATTAACACGCTGAGACGCAGCGAGAGAGAGAGAGAGAGAGAGAGAGAGAGAGAGAGAGAGAGAGAGAGAGAATGAATTTAATTGCTTTGTGTGTATGTTTGTTTTGAATGTAGTCATGCAGCACTTATACCCAAAATGACAAAAAATAACTCCATCACTTATCTATATGTCAACATCACGTGGTGGTGGGATCTTTTCACTATACTCAGAGATGGAGTTTAACGTAAAAACTGCTTCTTGTTTTCACTCAGACCGTGTTTGCCCAGGGAAAGGCTTGCTTGATGTCTCCCCCAACTCCCCGTACCCCCCCTTCCAACACACACACACACCCTCAGTCCCAGCTGTGGTCTTTCCATTCATATTTATGGTTTTTGCTGGGGTCTGGCGACCCTAGATCACGCACTCACACACATACGCAGACACAGACCCTTTCTGAGAGACATTAATGCATTATTTCTCAATGCCAACTGAGCCTCTCCCCTGAGGATGCTCTCATAGAAAACGCACATTTATGACAGAATAGACCACTGTGTGAACAAGGCTTATTTGATGGTTGCTTGACTGCTGGCGTGTTTGCCCATTCATTTATCTTGATCTAGTGTTCAGCCCATGTACTGGCGACGTTTATGGTTGCCCTTTTCTATTGCATACTCCCTGACCAGTGCTGTGCTCCTCCCTCCCAGGTGATGAAGACCTATCACATGTACCACACGGAGAGCATCAGTGCCGAGAGCAAGCTGAAGGACGCCGAGAAGCAGGAGGAGAAGCAGTTCAGCAAGTCGGGCGACCTCAACGTCAACCTGCTGCGCCATGACGACAAGCCCCAGAGACGCAGCTCCGTGCGGAAGATTGAGAAGATGAAGGAGAAGGTGATCACGCGAGACCGCCTTTGTGCGCTCTCTCTCCTGTGACAGCTCCGCCGAGGGCCTCCGGTCCGAGGGCCTCTTCAGGTTCAAATGTCAGGGAGTTCATTGAGCCTGTTTGAGCTCAGCCCTGGCGTGGTGCCTGTTAGTGGCTCACTGAAGTGGCCGGTGGAGTGGATGTGGGTTGAAGGCTCGTTGTGAGGGGAGCCACTCAGAAAAGGCAGCCCTAAGAGGCGGCACGCTGCCTGGAGCGTGGAACCACAGCCAGACACACTTGGACAGAAGCAGGAGACTCACCACCCAGTTCTATGTTGCAGGTCCTTCTCGCCTCTTGCCTGGCCATTGTTCTTACTCGCGTTCATTCAGCTTCTGACTTTCTCCTCACCAGTAGATAGATAGTAGATAGACACACACACACACACACACACACACAACCACACACACACACACACACACACACACACACACACACACACACACACACACACACACAGTTCGTGTTTTGGGGCGGTGT
>JAVQJS010160468.1:0-11021 GCA_036024795.1 Galaxias rostratus
CCCCCCCAGGTCAAAGGAAAAACAAGTTTGTAGAAATAAGTGTAAACCTATTTAAAACAAAACTGAAATGTGAAATTTACAAAGATAGTCATACTTTTGTATCCTGTTTCCATTCATCATATGACACCTGATATTTTCAATTGATAGGATATGATTTTTTCAAAGGTATTCATCAAAGTTCCCATAGTTGGCACTGCATGTCAGGGCCTACACCAAGGGATGAAGTCGAAGGAATTGTTTATAGACCTCAAACAGTATTATGGCGAGATGCATCTGGCGAAAGGTATCTGGGGAAATTGAATGCGGTAATGAGGGAATGGGCTTTATAGTACAGTGGCCAAATGGAAGTCTCTCCGTCGTAAGGCACATGACAGCCGACGGTTAAGGTGGCAATCTTGCAGCATCATATTCAAGGAGACTCGAGGGTGTGATGGCTGCCAAAGTGTAAGCAAAAAAATTACTGAGTAAAGGGTGTGACTCTGAATGCCTGACACATTTGCACAGATTTCTAACTTGATGTTGCTTTGATGTTATGGAGTAAGATATGAAACCCTTGCTGATCATTTAACATGGTTTCATTTCACTCTTTTTCTAACAAAAGCTGTTGACAGAATTATTTTTGCACTTGCACGGCAGATTCGGTTGAAATATGTACTGCTCATTATCACCCCCCAATCTGGTCCAATGGTCTTCCACATGATAAAAACCTCTTCATGTCTAATTTAACTTAAGATGATATTACCTAACATGCTGAAATGTACACAAGAGAAAAATCACATTTGAGATGGAAAAATGTGCTGCGTTGGCCGGGAATCGAACCCGGGTCAACTGCTTGGAAGGCAGCTATGCTCACCACTATACCACCAACGCCTGCTCAAAGGTGGTAAGGCTAAGTTGGTCAAGACCCTGTATGAATTGGCTAAGGATGGTAAGATTCCGATGTCATGGTTGCGACCTCAGCAGATGAAACTGATTGACAGTAGCAATTTGATTTACTTGGATCCATCCATTCTCCGCCGCTTATCCGGGGCCGGGTCGCGGTGGCAGCAGGCTCGGCGGGGTGTTCCAGCCGTCCCTATCCCCAGTACCGCTTTCCAGATCCTCCTGGCGGATTCCGAGGGGTTCCCAGGCCAGACGAGATATATAATC
This sequence comes from Galaxias rostratus, assembly GCA_036024795.1. Classification (NCBI taxonomy): domain Eukaryota; kingdom Metazoa; phylum Chordata; class Actinopteri; order Galaxiiformes; family Galaxiidae; genus Galaxias; species Galaxias rostratus. The sequence goes on from JAVQJS010160468.1 coordinate 1,150, forward strand.
TCACCAACGTGTTCTGGGGCTACCCCGGGGTCTCCTACCAGTAGGGCGTGCCTGAAAAATCTCCAGATGGAGGCGCCCAGGAGGCATCCTAATCCACCACCTACCACCTCATCTGGCTCCTTTCGACGCGAAAGAGCAGCGACTCTACTCCGAGCGCCCTCCGAATGGCTGAGCTCGTTGACCCTTTCCCTAAGGCTAAACCCAATCAGTGAAATTCAAAAAATTGGGATAGGTAAAGTAGCTTGGATTACGGGTCCTTTGGTAGATCGGATAATGGGGCTAATACCAGCGCAACACCCCATGGAGGTCAATTTTAAATACCAAAAGGTGTGTGGCCAGTACGGGGATCGAACCCGCGACCTTGGCGTTATTAGCACCACGCTCTAACCAACTGAGCTAACCGGCCATGGACTTTTTGAGAAACATGCTCATAATCTTAATCAGAACAGTCACCTCAATCGTGTGATACAGAATTGTATAATTTTCTTATCTGTCAAATCTTCTGAAGTAGCTAATTATGGCAAAATCCTTCCAGATCATGATTATTTTTTTAATTTGAAGGTACACATACTATTGTGTACGCCCACTGATCTAATTGACAGTGTATGCCCCTGTACCTGTGCCCAAATAATTTACAGAAAATATATAGAAAAAAAATTGTAATGACTGATCCACACAAGGCACCTGGCCCTGATGGCATTCCAGGCCGGGTCCTCAAGGCATGTGCAGCGGATGTCTTCACAGACATTTTTAACCAGTCGCTGCTCCAATCTGTGGTCCCCCTGTGCTTTAAAAGGTCCACAATTGTTCCTGTTCCCAAAAAATCCCTCTGCCTCAACGACCACAGCCCAGTAGCACTCACCTCCACCATCGAGAAGTGCTTTGAGCGGTTAGTCAAAACCTTTATCCCCTCCGCCCTCCCTGAAACACTGGACCCCCTGCAATTTGCATAGAGGCCAAACAGGTCTACTGATGACGCCATCTCCCTAGCACTCCACACTGCCCTTTCACACTTGGAGCACCTACGTGAGAATGCTGTTCATAGACTACAGCTCGGCGTTCAACAATTTTGTGCCCTCCTTTGTTATGCTCTATTAAGGACTGCATAAGCGTTAGGTGTCGAAGAGACACAATAATTCAGTGCATACTTTTGCCTCTGTAAACGTTATGCATATGAAAATAAAAACCTTAAAGCTCCGTTTACATCACTGTGCTGTGACTATAAGTCTTCTTTTCATTCTGTATCATATAGACCTCGTGGCGCAACGGTAGCGCGTCTGACTCCAGATCAGAAGGTTGCGTGTTCAAATCACGTCGGGGTCAAAATATTTTCCCTTGCGTTCAACAGAAATGCGAAGAATCTTACAGGCATCATTCCAACCTGTACTAAAATTCCTACGTCAGTTCCAGTGCCTAAAGTCTGTTAACTTAGTCCAATAATGTGTTCATAACAGTGGATTCCCGTTCATATTGTGTTCAACTTCATATTCATACTTTGTTACACATTCACCCAATATATCCTTTATTAAAGGATATATATATATCCTATATATATATATATATATATATATACATATATATATACATATACATTTAAATACTTTTATATATATAATTATATATATATAAATTTATCATTCTAACATTCTAACGAACTGTGAATTAACTATACGAATGAATTCACGCATAAACAAGCAGCTGGCTTTTTGGTGTATTTTGATTAAACTTACTGGCTTAGTTACCGGAAACATTATCGGCATTCTCATCTCATTCAAAACAAGGGCTCGTCCGGGATTTGAACCCGGGACCTCTCGCACCCTAAGCGAGAATCATACCCCTAGACCAACGAGCCATGTTATGATGTCAGAGTGAATCGTAGCAGTTTGTCTTATATCGACCTGTTAAACTACATTATTTACTTGTGTTATAGTCAAATTAACTCATTGACAACATTTCACCCGTGGCCATGGACACTTTACCAAAGGCGGTCTTTTTAATGTACGATAATAACCCACAAATAAAAAGAATCTGATGCAAAATGTATCTAGTAAAAAGTGTCAAAGATCCGAGAAGACATGTAAGCTTATGAGAGTGGCCGGAGGAACGGCATCACGGCGAGTATGGAGAGAGGTGAGATTAGAAAGCTAAGGAAAAAGAGCATTATTGCATACAAATAGGCAAGCAATGATATGGAAAATGAGAAAGACTGTGCATACATGTTTTATTTAATATAATATTACTGAGAGTGAAAGAGAAAGACGGAGGATTATGATTGAGCCAATCGATGTAGGGACAATACTTAATAATCGGCTTTATGTCGGTTTTGTTGTTTAAAGTAAGGGATGCGGGGGGCAGCGGCAGAGGAGGATTGTGATACACCCTCCAGTACAGTAAGTGGCGGTAATGGTTTGAAAGTTGATGGGCAGTTGCCGATAAATATTCAAAGAAGAAGAAGAAGAGCTATACAGCCATCTTGTGAAAACGGAGAGAGAGACACACATCTCGAATACAAACCTTGTGCTGTCATTAAAGCAGAGGTAAGACAGTGAAAGTTAAATGCACTGCCTATCTTACAGGTAAAGCATCGATGTCTAGTTAAGCATACTAGTGTACTATTAAATTCGGTTTGAGATAATTTAAAGGTGTTTTGGTCTGTTGCTAATCCAGCATGTTTACGTGGCCTTGCGGCCTCAGGCTCAAGTATCATTTGCCTCCGCAGTGGAATGGTACGAAGTGGGAGGCCATTGCTATAGAAAACATGTAGGATCGTAGCTAAGAATGTTAGCTAGCTATCTACTGGCCAACGATAGGCCTCACGCCAGAACCGTTCAAGGTTCGGTTTGATGAATTTACCATTGCACGATGTAGTCTGTTTTTCATGACAGCTTGAGCTTGGTTGTTATTTTGCTTTTAGAGAAACGGTGCATAGTAATGGGCTGGACATGTCACGGCCAAATTAGCCATAACAACTTAAACTTGCCACCTAGACTAACGTAAGGGAGCGGAACGAGTAGTTCGTGATTGTTTGCCAACTGTAACCAAACTAAACCCGTCGGACAAGACGTGTGATAAGTGAAAGAGTCAATAATTTATAATGTCATCTTGACATCCATTTGATCGAGTGCAAACGTTATCAAAACCTGTTGTCGAGATTTGCTTGAAATTAACTAGTTAGATTTCTTATTGGTTTCATATACGTTAAGGTTATAGCTAACGTTATGTAGCTAGCTTGCTATTAGGCTACATATTTGACGTTATCTATCGTCTGCGGCTAGCTTTAACGTTGTTTGCTATTTTAGCCAGTTTTATGGGCTACTACTGCAAGACAACTGTAACGTTATACAGCTGACGTTAAGTAAAGTTAATGTTAGCTGTCGCAGGTGTGTGGCTAAGGAGCCAACCAGACTGGGCTTAGCCTTTTTGCATAGTCACATGGGAAGAAGGCGAGTAGACACGGTACCCCCTTGCACTGACGGTTTAACCCATAAAAGGCCATACACTTAGTGCATTGCAGATTGCCTGGCCGAAGTTGGCTTTTATTATCCACTTAGTAGTTTTCTATTTCAGATCAGTTCATAATCGAACTGACCTTACACGTGGCGAATGTACACGAAAGGTTGGTTCACTTTGGGAACTTGCAACTTTGTTAACTTGACCACATCTTGCATGAGTTAAATTCGAAGTATTTTGTTAGATGTCTATTTCATTACTAAATCCCCCGTAAACAGTGTGTCAAGTTTCACATTGAGTGGACTGTTCAATTACAGGTGTCTGTGAAATGCCTCAGCCTATACTAGGGTCTCCCAAAAATAGCTTTAGCAGATTGAAATTGTATCTTTCTGGTTCCGTGGAGGAGTGACAGCATCTCCTGTTGTGGAAGGCTTAATAACTGAATATAATAATAACCAACCACCAGAATGTCTAGGTTATTTTCAGTGTTATAACATGCTTAGATCTCTTCTGTATAGAAACCTTTTGAGCTCATACTTTTTTATTTTTCTCGTAGAATTTCAAGAAAGAATGGCTGAAACCCAGACACTTAACTTTGGACCAGAATGGTGAGACATTACTGGTGTTTGATTGATCCCAACCCGTTGGCTTGCGTACGGGAGTTATCGGTGCTAGTTTGGAGGCCTACGGCAGTCCCATGTTCTCAGTTCAAATATGTCTCTCCCTGTGAACTTTCGTTTTCAACCCTTTTCTTTTCCCCTAGGCTCCGGGCATTGTCTGGTGGTGGTGGTGGCGGCGGCGGCGGCGGTGTTGGTGGTGGCGGCGGCGGCAGCAGCACTGTTGCCTCGCCCCCCCTCTCGCCTGTATTGCCAAAGTATAAACTTGCAGACTACCGCTATGGGAGAGAAGAGATGTTAGCACTTTATGTAAAAGACAACAAGGTGCGTGTAACTTATACCAAGCACTTAATATGCCACTGCCAACTTAGAGGAAGTGAAGTTTATGAACGGTAGATGCCCCAATCGATTTACCTTTACACATATTCAGTTGTGCGCTTCTTTTGGAACGCATTTCATTGCTGGTTGTTTACTTTCAGATCCCTATAGACCTCCATGATAAGGAGTTCTTGCCCATCTTACAAGAGGAGCCCTTGCCACCATTGGCACTAGTACCTTTTACAGAAGAAGAGCAGGTAAAAAAAATAATAAATTACGTTATTATTTGTATTTATTTCTGGGTAATTGTAATATGCATAGTAGTAGACACACACACAGCCTTAAACATTGGTTTTCAAGCACTCTGTCTTTTTCCCTCGTCCTCTTTCTCCCTGCAGAGGAATTTCTCCATGTCTGTGAACAGTGCAGCCGTGCTTCGACTGATGGGCAGAGGAGGGGGCCCTGTGGTGGGGGCCCCCCGGGGACGGAGTACGTCCAGGGGACGAGGTGAGACTGTTACGTCAACGTGCTTTCATAACTCCACCGACCGCTTGAGTCCGTAGTTCGCGCCGGAAATGTCCTTCCGTAGAATGTTCAATGTCCAAGATGTGTCATTTGAGTGGATGCTGTCATCTGTGTAGTGAACATTCTTTGCAAAGCACTTCTTAGAAATGTTAGACGTTGCACTACATGTCTTTCATGAACATTTTAACAAGTGTTAGGGGAGTTACTACACTCCCAAAGTGTTCCATTTTGTTGCACTGATATAGGTTGAGAATATTCAATAGACTAAGAAATAAGCTATGGTCTTAAATTATATACCCTATGTTTATAGTACAGCTTTGATAATGCTTGGAGGGGGGTGTCATAGACCCTCAAGATAAATGTATTCTTGCACTTCAGTCTTCTCCCAACCGCCCACCACCCCCATGCACAATATTTACTGCTGATACCATATGTAAATATTACCACACCAGAGCTCTAACACACACAGAACAGCCACAACATAAACACCATTTGCCTAATATTGTGTAGATCCCCCTCGACCGTCAAAACAGATCCGACCCGTTCGAGGCCTGGACTCCACAAGACCTCTGAAGGTGTCCTGTGGTATCTGGCACCGAGGCATCAGCGGCCGATCCTTTAAGTCCTGTAAGTTGCAAGGTGGAGCCTCAATGGATCATCTCAACTTGTTCCAGCACATCCCACATGTACTTGATCGGATTGAGACCCGAGGCATTTGGAGGCCATGTCAACATCTTGAACGCTTTGTGATGTTCCTCAAACCATTCCGGAAACAATTTTTGTGTCAGGGCCTGTTCTCCCGCCAAAAGAGGCCCCTGTCATCAGGGATTGTCCTTGCCACAAAGAGGCCTACTTGGTTTGCCATATTGTTTAGGTTTGCGGTACGTGTCAAAGTAACTTCCACACGAAAGCCAGGAGGCGAGGTTTCCCTGCAGGACATCGCCCCTGGCATCACACTGCCCCCGCCAGCTCTCTTTCTTCCCACAGTGCATCCCGGTGCCCTCTCCCACCGGCAAACGACGTGCGAGCGGCCATCTACATGACATGCAATGTAACGACATTCCTCACACCAAGCCACCTTCTGACATTGCTTCATGGTGCGGTTCCTACGGCGACGTGTCCTCCTGTGGGAGCTCACGGCGTTGGGCGAGAGCCTGCACGGGGACTCCGGCCCGTCCCGTGTGCGACCCTCCGCGCCGCACTCCGTTGTGTTCTGACACCGTCCCATCATAGCCAGGCAGCACTCACTTTTTCAGTGGTTCCGGCTTCTGTGACTCTGCTGCGGGATCGGACCAGGCGGGCCAGCCTTTGCACCCCACGCAGATCAGTTGTTGGGCACACCGTGACCCAGTCACCGGTGGTACTTCCTTGGAGGGCTTTCGATAGGTACTGCCTACCGGGAACACACCCCAAGACCCGCCGAATTGGAGGTGTTCTGGCCCGGTCGCCAAGCCATCGCACGTTGTCCCTCTTCAAAGTCGCACAGATCCTTACACATGCCCATGTTTGCATTTGCTTCCAACTTTAAGAACACTTGCTGCCTAGCACACCCCATTCCTGGACAGGTGTGGTAACAAAACAATCACGTTGTTCACTTCACTCCTCAGTGGTTTCAATGTTGTAGCTGATTTTTGTGTGTGGGTGGGTGTGTGTGTATGTATATATAGACAGACGTATGGGGACCCCTGAAGAATCTCAAACATCTCATAGCAACTGGACAGTAACGTTATCTCCCTCTTGTGCATTGAAAGTGCCTTCTCAGCAGGACCCCACGGCGTTTCAATGTATAAGTCCGTTTGGCTCTGAGGGTCCGCGATTAGTCTGAGTCAGCCGTCTCAAAGTCCCCGTCTCAGTCGGTTCGTCTGTTGCTCCTCCAGGTCGGGGCAGAGGAGACGGAGGGTTTTACCAAAGAAGTTTTGACGACGTGGACGGCGGCTTTGGCCGCGGCGGGCGAGAGATGCACCGCTCCCAGAGCTGGGAGGAGAGGTACCCCACCGCGTGCTTCATCAGAGGCCTGGACATTAGTTACCGGAGCTGCCGTTAGCTGGCTTAACTGGGGGGGTGGGGTGGGGGGGTCACTTTTGCTAAGCGCAAGACATTTTGAGGCTGTTCTCTCAGTGGTGTTTGTTTGGTCCTTCCAGGGGAGACAGACGGTTTGAGAAACCAGGTCGGAAAGAGACAGGTCTGTGCAATTCTTCTGGGCGAATACAGATTGATTTGATGATCTTGTATTCTTTCTATATTCTTTTTTTATCCTGGTTATTATTCATTTAATTTCTTCTGTGGTTTGTCTTAACCTTGCAGAACCGGCTCCAGCGCACTTCCAATTGAATCACAGTAAGTTGGCTCCGGCAGCCCAAAGTGAAGGTGGAATCAATTATTCATTTGTTTGAGGGGCACACGAGTCCAGACCGGTGCTTGAACTGTAAACGCTAATGCAATCCCTGGTCTCTCCACTCTCTCTCTCCTTGTATCCCTCCCGCAGTCCGACCTAACTACGAGGAGACTGGGACCGGCCTGCCGCGGAAGCACGACTTCACGCGCTCCGAGAGCGAGAACTGGCGCCACTCTCGCGACGATCAAAACGGTGAGGATGACGAGGGGGGCTGGCGCTTGGCGGGCTCGCGACGCGACGGCGACCGGTGGTGCCCCCCGAGTCCAGGTGTGCCCCGTGGAGGGGGGGAGGGGGAGGGGGAGGGAGGGAGAGGGACATAGACATGGAGGGAGGGAGGGAGGGGAGAGGGACATAGACATAGGGAGGGATAGGGAAGGAGAGGGAGGGAGAGAGACATAGACATAGAGAGGGATAGGGAGGGGAAGAGACATAGACACAGACGGAGGGAGAGAGAGAGAGAGGTTAATCAATCAATCGATCGGTCTTGGACCCCACTCAAACCCACCACGTGTGGTCTCTCCCCACAATGCATGCCCCCAAAACCCTCCTCCCGTCCCGAAGTGTAACCACCGACAACCCCCTGAAAAGGGTTCCGTAACACATAAATGCGTCCCCCCACGTGGCTGGTGGCCAGGGCCCTTACCGCCGGTGTCCCCGCCCCCAGATGCCCCGCGCTCGGCCGGCTGGCGGGAGTACACGGAGCAGCAGCAGCAGCAGCGCCGGCGTTTCCCCTTCGACGCCAGGGAGGACGAGCGGGGCTACCGGAGGCCGAGGTCGGGCAGCGGCAGCCTGGAGGACGAGAGGGACAGCCTGCCGGAGTGGTGCCTGGAGGACGCAGAGGAGGAGACGGGCACCTTCGACTCGTCCGGGGCCTTCCTCTCCCTCAAGGTGAGGAGGAGTGGGGGCGGGGGGGCGAGACCAGACCAGACGCTCACCCCAGGCCATTGCTCGGGGGAGGACAACACTTCCTGGACATACTGCTGTTGGGTTTCCCGTGTCGTCGAGTCGCAAGCGTCCCCCCAAAAAAATCTTCTTTTTTTTTTTTTTTTTTTTTTTTAAACCGTCTCCTTGTCGTCGTCAACAGAAGGCTCCCAAGGAGCCTATCCTGGAGGAGGAGGAGCTGGACATCCGGCCCCTGGAGGAGGTGGAGCTGGACTTCCGGCCCCTGGAGGAGTGCGACGAGGGCCTGGAGGAGGAGGAGGCCGCCGAGGTCGACAACCAGCACGCGGAGACCAAAGAGGCCAAGAGAGAGGCCGAGAGAAAGGAAGGTGAGCGGGCGGAGACAGTGGTTCAGCGTGGAAGAGCGACGTGCTCAGTCAACCCGATACCAAACGGGGATAATGATGATGTGGTGCGCTACAGCCAACGGCTGCGGTCTTGGATTTCCAGAGCTGGCGAGAGGGAAGGACGAGCCGGGCGCCGCCCCCCCAGAGCCGCTCCCCCCCGCCCAGACGCTGATCCCCAGCCAGCTGGCCAAAAGACCCGAGGAGCCGGAGAGCGCCTCGGAGCCCCGGGTGGAACCCGGCAAAGTCCTCCCGCACGCCCCCATCTCCAACAGCATGCTGGAGTCCTTACCTCACGCCCACGTCCCCACCACTCGCACAGGTGAGACCCCCCCTCCCCTGCCTTGTCACCCTCACACCCCTCTCATCTTGGGTTTCCTGCCCCCGGTGCCTAACCCGCTCCTCTGTCCCGTCCAGAAGCGTCAGCGCCGTCGCCCACCATCCAGCAGCAGCAGTGCGCGCCCATGGCGGTGCCGGCGGCCATGCCCAACCCGCTGCCGTTCAGCCTGATGGCCCCCATTGGCCGGCCCGCCGCCGCCGCGCCGCACCTCGCCGACGAAGACGAGGGACTCAAGCACTTTGAGCGGGTCAGTCGCCCTGTCGCCATGCCGCAGCGGGGAAACCAAGATCGTTTGCTTGGGGGGGGGGGGGGATTTGAAATCGACCCGGGGCTCTACCTCAAACGCCGGGGGTTTTTGATGTCCGCGGCTCGTGTTCCAGGAGGCGGAGAAAATGGTGGCGTACCTGCAGGACGGCGCCCTGGACGACGACAGGCTAGCGACCCAGGTGTCGGAGAGGCCCAAGCCCGCGGGCCTCCAGCTCACCCACGAGGCGGCGCTCAAGTGGTTCTACAAGGACCCCCAGGGGGAGATTCAGGGTGAGCTTGAACACAGGGGAGTGCTCCTCTCCGTTCGTCCCCCCCCGACAGGAACCCGCTGACCCCACCCTAACCTCTGTGGTGTCCACCCCCTCTCCTCTCTCCCCAGGCCCGTTCAGTAACCCCGAGATGACTGAGTGGTTCCAGGCGGGCTACTTCACCATGTCCCTGCTGGTGAAGAGGGGCTGCGACGAGGTCTTCCAGCCCCTGGGGGAGATCATCAAGATGTGGGGCAAGGTGCCCTTCGCCCCGGGCCCCGCCCCGCCCCCGGTGCTGGTACGGCTCAGCGTCCCACGGCCCAGTCGACCATCACTCGGAACCCGTTGGCTCATAACTATACCCTTTGAGTTATGTACCTTTCTCATTTAGTGTGTGTGCGTGTGTGTGTGTGTGTGTGTGTGGGGGGG